>CAUZXS010002878.1:0-57500 GCA_963585895.1 Sepioteuthis lessoniana | reverse complement strand
CTTTTAACTCGCCTACAACACTGAAAGAAATAAAAATCAGCTACATCTGGCATTTAAAACATCGGAGTGGATTTGGAATATATGTTTCAATTTTTTCATCAATGAAAAAATTGAAACATATATCCCAAATCCACTCTGATGTTTTAAATGCCAAAAATTTGGCCATCATGGGAATGTATGCAATGGATATACTATATGTGGTAAATGTGGAGAGCGAGAACCAAACCATACCACCATCAACTGCAATCTCAACAACAGATGTGCCAACTGCGGTGAAGACCATCCATCCTATACCAGATCATGCCCAGCCTAGAAAAAAGAAAAAGAAATTTTAACCATAAAACACAAAAAACATTCCCTATCCAGAAGCCCGGAAAATAGTTGAAGGCTACATAAAAAACAAAACCTATTCCCAAATCTCCCAAAACAACCCAAAAACAAAGAGTAAAAAAAGAAGAAAACTATCAAGTACTAATCTCCAAGCTACTCATACTAGGACCTAAACACTGGCCAGAATTCATCCAAGAAATAAAACCTATACTCTTAAAACTCTCCTCCAACAGTACAAACCCTAAACCTATGACTGAACATAAACCGGAAAAAATATCAGGATACATTGAAATAAATCCCCCTAAGCAACCTCCAAGAGAAGAAATAAGAACCATCTCTCCGCACAAAAACCCTAATAAAAACCAACCAAACCCCAAAAACCTGAGTAAAGAATTTACTTCAAGTGGTCCAAATACACAGAATAGAACCACATCCCTCACTGGAACAGAACAAAACCAAATGGAAAACAAACCATAACCAAACCTTTAAATAAAACCTACCTGATAGAAAATGCAAACCAAAAAGAACCATCAAACCAAAAAAGGAGCCAATCAAGTTATCGATCTACCGCCAAAAACAGAACTAAAAGCAAAATAAAATCATCCCCAGGAAAAATGAAACAATCTGAAAATTACAAAAATATAACCGAAAGTACCCCCCCCACTCTTGGATATGATGGAGACCGAAGACACTATACCTACCAACCACAACCAGTCCACCAACCAAACATGACTCAGAAAACATTTCCTCTACAAGGAACTACAATGGGACCAAAACAAATATATAAAACAAATAAAATCATACAGCGAAACAGTAAGTATCAAAGTTCAAAACCCCTCCACCAGCAGACATTATAACACAAATGAACACCAACTGCAAACAAACTAGTTCATCTAAAACACACAATATTATTCAATGGAACTGTCATGGTATCAAACCAAACTTCAATGAACTACTTATACTGATATCTCTTTTAAATCCTGCTACTATCTGCCTTCAGGAAACATTCCTAAAAGAAAACCCCAACCTGAAAACTCTAAATTACAAACAGTACCACTACATCCATAATACAGGACATTGGGTCAACGGAGGCACATCGATTCTTGTAAGAAATGATATACCTCAAAGCCAATTTCCTATAAAGTCAAAACTCCAAGCAGTTGCAACACAAGTCACGCTACATAAAACCATTACAATCTGCTCCATATATATACCTCCACATGAACAAATCAATGAAACCGAACTCAAAAATCTAATTAAACAGCTCACTAAACCCTTCATCCTCTTAGGTGACTTCAATAGTCATAACACCTTATGGGGAAGCCAACAAACAAAAGGAAGCAAAATTGAACAACTAATAAATAATCAAAATCTATGCCTTCTCAATCAAAAAGAGCCCACACATATAAATCCAACAAATGCATCACCAAGTTCCATTGACCTTACCTTGTGTGACCCATCCAGCTTCATGGAACATATATGGAGCACCTATGACTATGTATGCAGAAGTGATCATTATCCAATTATCATCCGAAATAATATAATCACACATAATCACGCTCCTAGATGGAACACAAATAAAGCAAACTGGGAAAAATTTTGCCAACTCTGCTCAATACAACTCATAAAAGGAAAAATCCATACAATAGAAAAATTCACAAAAACTCTGATCACTCTAGCTGAAGCATGTATCCCCAAAAACTGAACTTCATTCCACACATCAACTACATAAAAACAAAATGCAATGAAGTATTACAATTCCTTCATGTTATAGCCCATACAAATTGGGGAGCTGACAAAAACACTTTATTAAAATTATACCGATCCTTAATTCGATCCAAAATAGATTATCGTTTTGCCCAGTCGGCTGGGGCTGGAGAATACACCGACTGCTTCTCTGCAGAGGGGTAAGACCCCCCCCCCAACGAGTGTCCTGGATATGACACTAAACAATGTGATGGTGAAGTTCCAGCAATGCTGGAGCTTTGGGGAGTGCGGAGTACCCCTTCATTGCCATTGCTCCCAGGTCCACTCTGGCCCGGAGTGGTAGCACCTGATAAGGGTCCTATCTATGGGTTAAATAGAACAAAACCGTGCTTCTTTCACTATACTGATTTTTGCATTTAAACTGCGTATTTATGCTAAACTGAATTGTTTAAAATAGAACTGTTTTGACATTGGAACTGCATACTAGTGCTGAACTGAATTGCTCAAAATAGAACTGTTTTTGACATCTAAACTGTGTACTTATGCTGAACTGCATTATCTGAAATAAAACTGTCTGACATTTAAATCGGTGTATTGCCCAGTCAGCTGGGGCTGTAGAATACACTGACTACTTCTTTGCAGAGGGGTAAGACCCCCCCCCAACGAGTGTCCTGGATATGACACTAAACAATCTGATGGTGAGGTTCCAGTAATGCTGGAGCTTTGGGGAATGCGGAGTACCCCTTTATTGCCATTGCTCCCAGGTCCACTCTGGCCCGGAGTGGTAGCACCTGATAGGGCCCTATCTATGGGTTAAATAGAACTAACAGCATACTTATGCTAAAATAAATTGTGTAAACTGAATATCTTGAAATAGAAATGTTTTTGACAATTAAACTGTACTTACGCTTAAACTGCGTGCTTATGCTTAACTGAATTATTTCAAATAGAACTGTTTTTCGACATTAAAACTGTATTTACACTTAACTGAATTGTTACATATAACTGCTTGAATAGTTTGAAATGGAAATGTTTTTGACAATTAAACTGTGTACTTATGCTAAACTGAACTGTTTTCAATAGGACAGATTATTTACATAAAAATGGATTTGGCGTTAAATAACCTACAAAGGTTGATATGCCATAAAACCAACCAAACCTAAACTTGTTTGAAATAGAAATAGATTATCGTTGCTTTATTTATCAATCTGTAAGAAAATCTTACTTAAAACCATTAAACCCTATTTATCACACTGGACTAAGACTGGCACTAGGTGCTTTCAAAACAACTCCAGTAGAAAGCCTATATGCCGAAGCAAATGAACCCCGCCAAAGCTTAAATGCAACAACTTGGCACTAAAATACTACACAAAATTAAAGGCCAACCTCAACAATCCCGCACTCAACAGCACCTTTTATCCCAAATATAAAGATCTTTTCCAAAAAGACGAAAATTCAATTAAAACTTTCGGACTCAGAATCTATAAAGAAGCAGCCTTACCAATAACTAAAATTCACACAACAACTTTATTCAAAACACCCCCCCTGGAAAATCATAACCCCGAAAACAGACTTGAGTCTCTGTAAACACAACAAAAAAGCCACCCACCCAATAACATTCCAAGAAAAATTCCAAAAAATCAAAGAAAAATATTCCAACTACATTCATATCTTCACAGATGGATCTAAACAAAACAATGCGACAACCAGTGCAGCCATCATCAACAGAAAAATTCAAATCAAAAAACATCTCCCAAGAGAAACCTCAATTTTCACCGCAGACGTCTATGCAATAAACCTAGCACTTGACCTAGCACCAAGAGCAGGAACACCAAACACATAGTATTTTCTGACTCCCAATCTGCCATAGTAGCAATCAAGGAAAAAAAAAATGTAACAACCCATTAATAGCAGAATTGCTTACCAAATTAAATAATTTGTGTAACCAAAAAAATTGTATTATACTGGATACCAAGTCACATTGGAATCCAGGGAAATGAAATGGCGGACTCAGCAGCAAAAACGGCACAGAACAATCCACTCGACAAACACTTCAAAATCCCTTTTACAGACTTAAAAAGAACCATAAACATTTATACAAAACAAAAATGGCAGAATTACTGGGATAACTTCCAGAACAATAAACTACATGAAATAATGCCACAAATAGGAAAATCATAAAGAAATCAAACCAAAATATCTAGAAAAGAAGAAATAATATTATCAAGATTAAGAATAGGACACTCACACATTACCCATTCATACCTCCTCAAAAAAGAGGCCCCATATTGCATACCATGCCAAAAGCTGTATACTATTAAACACATATTAACAGAATGTATCGACTTAAAACTGATACAACAAAAATATTACCTTACAACAAACTTAAAACAACTTTTTTTTTATCAAATAAACCCAAAAAACTTACTGGGATACTAAAAGAAGTTCACCTATACAGCAAAATTTTAAAAAAAACAACCCACCCCCCGTGTTAAAACATACTTATAACAAATGTTCAAACAAAAATATATGAAAAAAAAAAAAAAAAGTGTATTTAAAGAAATACTTTAAAAAAAAACAACTTTTTTTCCTCAAAATATACCAAAAATATAATCAAAAATGAAATACCATCAATTTACCTCAAAAACTGAGCCGGCATTAAATGACCCTTTGTGGTTGATATGCCATAAAACAAAACAAAAAAAAAATAGGTATTTGAAGCTATAATTTTTTTTACTAAGGATTATTATTTATTTGAAACCATGTAACTATAAATTATCAAATTGAAGTACTTGAAACTATACAACTGTGTGCAAATTATTTTTACTAGGTAGGAATACTTGATATCACATAACTGTTAAAAAATTCAATGTCAACACAAAAATAGATAAAGCATACAATGAATGTGATTCCCTAATCTCTAGGCATAAAATAACCCCACACAGGTTGACATGCTATTAAAATCAATAAATCTATCATTTATTAGATAAAAGTAATTTTTATTTTATTTCTGACATTACCTGCTGAATAATATAATTTTCTTCTATCTTTTTGGAATTTCATCCTCATAGATTTTTTTTCTCTCTCTGGAAAGAACTGCTGTTTGTTCCTTTTGCGGTATTTTAGAGAAATTTAAATTCTTTTATGAAGACAATAAATAAACTTGTTTTTCTTTATTCTTTTCTCTATTTATCAGTGTTAAATTTTATTTTTGTTTTCAGATAGTTTTGGATAAATATTTACTGTCACTTATAAATTTGGCATTAAGTAAAGAAAATAATAATCTTGGATAATTTGAAAGAAAATGGTTGATTTATATATTTGAAATAAGATGATTTTTGAATTTTATTTTTGAAATGTATCCACCCTCATAGTTTCCATTTTGTTCTTCTAAGTTTTGTTATATCTTGGGCAACTTCATAATTCCATGCTCCTAGATTTTATTTTTCTAAGCAAAGGTGGAATCCCCCATGAGATGATGGCTAATGTGCTGAACTGCAACATTATAATAAATGAGGTCAAATTTCAGTTGTGCTATTATGTTCACTTTTAGATCTTGGGAAATGTATGAACCCCCTTATCCCCACCAGCTCTGAGATAAATAGTGCTACTAATGAATCTTCTACAAGGATGGTTTAAATATTAAATAACTCACGAGATGAAATAAAGAAACCATAAACCAAAGCAATTCTAAGCAAAGGATTCTTGGTGCCTTTTGCAGTCTTCCAGGGAAATTGAAAAAGTAAAAAGTTTGACAATTATTGATTCCAGGATGCAATATCTGGTGAACATTGCAGATGCGAGTAAACTTGTCAAGATATTTTTAGGTATTATTTATTACCAAACTTTACAGCATTAAACTCTAAAAGCAAAATTATGATTATCTAACAGACCAAAAATAAGTACACGTATACAATTTCATTTTTTGTTGGTTTCAATGCTTTAAAGTTTAGTAATAAATGATACCTATAACATCTGTTTTTATTGTATAATTTTCTATTAAGAGATAAATGAAATGCTAATATCTTGCATTAGAGAAAATTGAATTTTTATTTTAAAAAAATAAGTGTTAGGAATGAACTTATTCGTGGGTGATGCTATCTTTCCAAATCTTAGTCTGACACATAGTCATTTATGGGTGATACTGTAGGAATTATTGACATATAAAACCATGCTGATTGATTTTTTTTCTTTTTTTTTCTCTTTTTTTTTCTTTTTTTTTTTTCTTCTTCCTGTTTGGCAGCACACAAATTTCACAGTCAATACCTATCATTCTTTCGAGAAGACCCTGATCACCAGGAAATCTTGGATGTATTAATAAAACTGAATAATCGAGAAGATGTTCTAGGTTGTAAGGCAGTTGCAGAGTTCAGGTGATTATATTTTTCATTTGGAATTATTTATTTTCATTGTATTCAAATTCAATTCATAATAAATGGTTTCTGTTGTAATTTGGTTCTTGAGTTTTAAGAAACTGGAAGTATCAATTCTACCATTTTGCATGGAAAATGGAAGTACTAGTTCAATCATTCTTATCTGTCTTGCCTAAGTTCACTTAATACCACACAGGTGACAGTTTAAAATGTGGGAGGTATTTCTGCCACACCCTGCATATCTAAATGATATATACAGTCGTTAATGAATGAGTCCCCATGGCATAAGTGTTAAATTGCTGGACTGCAGCCTTGAAGTTAGCTAGTTCAAACTTCAGTTGCACTGTTACATTCACTTTCTGACTAATAACCTTACAAAAGATATGAACCCCCTTATCCTCCCAGCAATGGGTTAAATAGTATCACTGCTATTCTTTTACAATGATAGCTTTGGCGTTAAATTACTCACAAAGGTCGATGTATGTATTTACCTCCGCACAAGCTGGATGTGACCAAAGTCAATTTTTAAGCAGTTTAACTGGTTTGAATTCAGTTTTCCTTCTAGACTGGTTGCCATAGCAAGGTTAGAGCCCAGTGTACCCTACTATTTTACCTCCAGCTGGAGAAAGAATAATTAGATTCATACCTTTCCTGAAGGGTATTAACACTGTAAACAGCTTCCTTGAGGATTTGAACTTGAGTCACAATGTCCATTTCGATGATATCCGTTACACCATGAGAACCTCCTTGCAAAGGTTCATGTGCCATTAAACAGAGAAACCAAACCAAACCAAACCAAACCAGACTAATTACATATACAAAATAAATTGAGTGAATGAAACAAATAAAGTACGGAAAAGAATAATTGGAAGGCACTTTTAGAACAACAGTTATCATTGTAGGAAATAGACTTGGTGACCTGAGTACAAATTCTAGATGAAGCTATTCCACCTAGCACTAATAGCCTTTAGAAAGGTCTGAATCTAATTAATCTTCTCCCAGTTATGGGTAGGGCAAACTGGACTCTTTAACTTTGGTATTGCAACCAGTCTAGGAGAAGGAAAACTCTAAATTCAAACCAGTTGCACTCCTCTTAAAAGTTGACCTTGTGTCACCTGCTTGTGGTGGAGGGGTTGGGTAAAGACATACTAAAAAGTATCAATTTATTCATTTATAACTTCAACAATATTTCTTCTAAAAGTAATTCTTATTTAATGCCTTGACTTTCTTCATTGTTGAATTGCACAACTTACCTGATAATACTATAATTACTATAAATATGACTAATTCCTAATTATTTAAGTTAATCAACTAATGACTATTATTTTAGTTAATTCTTAATTAGTCATCAGTTAAGTATCTAAGTAATTAACTAATTAAGAATTAAGCTAATTAACTAATGACTAATAGTTATTTAAGTGAATTAATTTTTTATTCAATTCACTGTTTATTTATTTATCTATTTATTTTAATTAAAAATAGTTTATTCTCCAGTTATTTTTGTAAAATTACACTGAAGTAAAAAAAAATTCTTTATTGAGGGGGTCAATGATCAAGTCCGACACTTACTGGCTGAATAATCTTCTCCTCTCCTACTTCTCTTTTCTTTCTTCACTTCGTCTGTCCGTCTCTCTGTCTCGCTACTTGGACAAACTGTCTCCTTACTGATCTGCCAAAGTTTTTTGTCCATTTATTCAGGCCAAAGCCTATCCATTCAGGTACTTAGCAACATAATGCTTGAACCAATCAAAAGAGGGGGTGGAAAAGAATGGACACTCTCTTCCTCTTCTGTAAGTCGTCTGTTTCTAGTTCAATCTTGAGACTCTCTCTGACAAACAGCGCATGGAATGACCCTTATCTTTTTTCATCGCAGGTTAGTATGATGGCTGCTACACTCCCCCTTAATCTCTTGATCACACATAATGCAAGGGGGGGCCTTTTCGTCCGTGTGCTCCTTCAAAACGGGATGTGCACCACAGTCTCTGCCTCTGCATTGTCTGACAAACTAGTGGTTACGTTTTTTGGGGGGGGACCACTCGCGCAATCTATTAATAGGTTGTCACCAAATGACTTATCATTTTTATCAGTTGCTGAATGGCCTGTCTCCCAACCAGGATGGAGATTGTGTATGTGACATAGGATTCCATTGACCAGGTCAGATTGCTGACTGACTATGCCAGTCACATGTCCATGCTTGAATCTGGTGGTACATTGACTGCCTGGGGGTTTCATCCAGACAGTATCCCCCACGGCATATGGCCTGCAAACCTTGTTGTCAGGTGACTGCACAACGTCAATTCCCTTTGCCCGAACCTGATATTCATAGATGGCATTGGTGGTCATGGTTACTGGGGACACGCCGTTCTTCGGCATAACATTGTACCAGTACGTTGCTTCCATAATGGTGCACTGATTCCTAGCAGCAATCCTCTTGATGTTACTGTGACTTCTTTCTGCAATAATGTTACGTGATGGCACCTCATTGTCTGTCCATTTCCATGAGACAATCCAGATCCTCAGGCGTCGATCAAATTCTCCTCTGAAATCAGGCCAATCGATGTGAAGTGCAGCACATACCTGGGCCCCCAGGAATTGCACAGTTCCAGCTTGTGTGATGAGGACACTGCCCAGTGCCTTGATAGCATCCTATCCAAGCAGTAAGTCTTTCCACGTCACCCACACATTGACTTTAGCAGATTCATCAGATTCAGTATGAATCCTCATTGACCCTACCCAACAGCACACCTGTGTCTCACCATTTATGGTCATTATTTTAACACTCCTCTTGCTCCAGGTGGGGCACAGCCTTGCACTCACTATGGTGCGAAAACAGCCTGAATCAAGTGCTGAGCAAGGCATTTGGTCAACATGTACTTGGATGATTGGTTGCGCCTTGTTCACATCTTGTCTGGGGGAATAGAGTGGTGCTGACATCTTGTCTCCTGGCTTGTTTCCCTGACAGTTTGAGGCTGTGTGTCCAATCCTGCCACATTGGAAGCAGAATATGCGCCCACGTCTTTGTCTGTGCAGTCCTTAGCGATGTGACCAATCTACAATGGAAGCAATTCGCTCTGGCTCGTGGGTCCAGCCTGGGGAGGGGGGGAATTTGTATGGCCACTCTGGGCCATCTGCACAGCTATTATGACTGGTTCCCCCCTCTAGTTCTGTTTCATCCCTGATGATTGCCTGTACGTGCTCAAGTAATTGCTTAATCAGCATTGCTTCCATGCTTGTGGACACCCTCAATAGTTGTTTCACCCGAGCTGGGAGTCCAACCACAAACGCGTATACAAAAGTCTGTTCAGGTAATCCTCCAAACAGAACCACCAACTTCTTTAGTGCTGCAAAGAAGACATCCACTATGTTGCCTGCCATTAATGTCCAGGTAGTAAAGCATTCAAGGGTCCATCGCATGGTGTTCTATATTACAGGCCACTTTATAGCACACAAAAGTCATTAGACTGGAGGCCAGTTTTATTGAAAGGAGAGAATTAGGTTGTTTTAGTTTCAGTTTGAGCTAACTGCTGTGTACTCTGTATATACCCATGTGTTGTCGGCTCAAGAAATTCAAAGAAATCTTTTAATTTTAACTTTGGTTGGAATATCATTTAACTTATTTTGTTGAAGTAAGTATATTTGATTATTTTAGTTTGAGTTGATACATTATTTTTATCTAAATTGTAAAAAGGAAACTTTGGGGCTGAAATTCACTTGCACAAAAAGATTTACTTAAGTTTAAAGATTTAACATTTTTAAATTAAAGTTTAATTCATTTTTGGCATTTTCCCTCTCAAAGTTTGTTCAACATTTTTTAATTGAAGTTTAAAAAACTATTGATAAAATGCAATTCTTTTTGAACGATTTGTGTTATTTTAAGATGCAAAATGATAAAACAATAAACATTGAAAAGAATTTAATTTAGTTTCTTCAAAGACGTAAAGCAAACTATTTTTATTATGAAATGAATTAAAAATGTTGTTTTTTCATAAATTTAATTTCATTACTTAATTTGATATTTTTGATATTGTTAAAAAAAACAAAAAAAAAAAACAGTTAGTGAGGGTGAAAAGATAACATCAACATGTTTAATTTTCTCAAGTTTTTAACCATGGTAAAAATTGGTATAAGTCAACATTTTTCTGTCAAGTTTAAACTTGAATAATAAATTTGAATAAAAATTTTAATAGAGCAAGGTTTAATATTCTCTATTAAAACTTTATCCAACATTTCCATTAAAAGTAAAAAGAAAAAAGCAAATTTCTTCACGCTTTTGTTTCCAAAGTTAAAGAATAAATGATTATTTTTATTATAGTCACTAACTGGTGAACTGTAATGATTTTACTTATTAGGATTAAAGAAAAAAAAATAACATTGATAAATTTTATCACGTCGAGTTAATGTCAATATTCTAATTAATTTTTTTAGAAAGGTCTCCTTTTACGTCTTGATATTTTCATTTTTTTGTGCTTGTTTTAGTGTTTCTACTGCAAAATTTATTTTAAAAGAATAATAATAATACCATTTATCACATCTATTTTAATATCTTTTTGATAGTTGTTAAGGGACAAAATGCATTATTTTTACTTTTAGTTTTGCATTTAAGGTAAAAAAAAAAAAAAAGTTATATATATATATACACACTTTAAGGCATATTGAAATAACCAAACTTAAGGAAAGGCTACTTATGAATGTTTTGAAATTCAATATAAAGTTTTAAAGTAATAAAACTTTTAAATTTTTTTGTTTAATGGCATGCAACCATTACTATTTTTTGTTTAAAAACAGTTTTGTTGATAATGAAACGATTAATAATATTGGGCAAAACTGCAAACTTGACAGTGTTCCCCCACAAAAAACCATATCCCCCCCCCTCCAATTTTTTTTTTTTTTTTTTAAATTAAGAAGTGGATTCTCAAGCTGGAGGCAAGTCTCTAAAATTTTGTTTTAATTTATTGTGTGTATTTGGTCTGGGTTGATGGAGTTAAAAGTATAATTAATTTAGCTTGAAAATTTATCCCTAAATTGAATTAATAAGAGAAATATTTGTTAAAGAGGTTTAATCTACCATTTCAGATATTACTTAATTCCTAGCCATGTCTCAGAAGTGCTGTGTGTTTACTTGCTAAGCAAATTACAGAAGCCAGCAAGACAAAACTGTGTGGTGAGCTTAATAAAATACCTGTTTGTCATTTTCCAAAAAACTAAGACGAGTGAGAGAGTAATGGATAAAATAAGTTCCAAATGCTAATCTAAATGTTACTAAAAATACTGTTGTCAACTACATTGGTCTTCAAATTTTGATACCATAGAAGTTCTTGGAAAAATACATCCAAAGAATCCATCATCTGTATGGCCAGGTGTGCCAAGTAGTTAAATACCAATACCCTCAGCTGTTCAAAGGAATATAAAAAAAAACTTTCAGTACTGTTAGAAATCAAATTGCTGATGAACTTAATGCTTTTTTAGAATTAGATAAAATCAATTATACTAATTTGAAAGAAAGTCTGCTTAACAACAAAAAAGACTTTGTATGTCTAGTTGTAGCATTTTTGGATGAAAATATTTTTAACTGTTCAATCATCAAAATTTGTTGATGGTATTCCTCTCTTTATGTTGAGAATTTAACAATTTGTGGTTTGAAACATATCATCATGGAGTTAAGTGTTATATTAGCATCCTGTCCAAAAACCATATAAATACGTTGATACTTGGTCAAAACTGGAAGAAGTCATCCGTTATCTAAATTCTATGGCTTTTGATCACAAGAAAAATATCCTGAGTTAACAATCTTTAGCAATGGCTCCCAAAATGGTTGGAATAAAATACAGCTCAGATATAGATATACATGCTTTTGGGTACTATGCAACATCATGGACATTGTATAATAAATTAAGAGATGATTTTCAATTACCCTCATTGGCAACATTAGGAAGAATGACATCAAAAGTTTCAAACTTAACGAAAAATCTTTTAATACTCTAAAAATCAGTGAAAAAGGGTTGCATAATTCTCCATGATGAAGTGTGTGTGTGTATATATATATATATATATATATATATATATATATATATATATATATATATATATAATGTTGCTATTTCATGGCAAACAACTATTTGGTAATTCAGTTGACAATCTGTCTCTACTTGCTCAAACAGTACTTGGTATAATGTTGATAGGGGTCCAAAATTTCTTACAAAATTGATTCCAATTTCAAAATTTACATGTCTTTTTATTTGAACAAATTGACTTAACAGTCCAGGCCATCACATCTGTACCAGCTAAGGGAAAAGCTATTATAAGTAATGGCAACCGAGTAAATCAAGCTTTTTTTAAAAATTATATCCTACACTTGGTTAGCTGTATATGATAAACATTTGTTTTTTGATTATGTCCATCTGTTGAAAAATATTCACAATTTGTGGCTGACAGAAAAAATAGAACTAATCTTTGATGATGATGGAGTAAGACGAGTTGCAAAATGGGTACATCTTAAACAATTATATCATTTTGAATCTGAAAGACTAATCAAACTTTCAGATTTAAATGAAATTTCCATTGCTCCAAAGCCAATAGAAAGACAACGGGTTTCTACTTGCCTCCAGAGTGTTTTCTGAAAACATATAATACACTTTTCATTCAGTCTGAAATAAGTGTAGAAAAGAATGATACTGCCCTCTTCATAAACAAGGTTTTGATATGGTGGAAAATTTTAAATGTTAAGTCTCTTCTAATGGCATAATGATCATCTACGAGCTGAAATCAGATCTCCAAATGACACCTGACTTGATTTTATCATTGAATTTGGTAAAATGGCTCTTAATATGGCTAGCAGTCAAGGTAATCGTAAAAAACAGTTATCCTAAAACACTGCTACTGCCATACATCATACTTGCAATGGAATGGTTAGTCTAGTTGACACCTTTTAGCTACAAGTCAAATATGTACTACTTGGGCAATTTTCAACTGATCCATTAGAAAATGAATATGGTAAACTTCACCAAGGATCAGGTGGCACCTATTTTATTAAGCAGACATCTTAACTTTTATTCAAAATGCAAATATTGATGAATTTGATGTTAATCCAGGTTTCCAATATACATCTTGTGATTATAAACTTTGTGTTCAGAAATATGCCAATCTGGAAAATTTAAAACCATCTCTTTCTAATAAAATAAAAATGGCTCTTGTGTGCATAGCTGGATATATTACAAGAAGTGATCAACCCGGTGAATGTGAAACCCATTTTTATTATGAAAAGTATGGAAAATATATCAATTTAACTGACCATGGAAAACTAAAAGTTCCTTCTGACCACACTTGCTAATCGTTATTTTTTGTTTCATCCTTTTCCATACAATAAAGGAAAAGGTTTGCTATAAATCATTAAGTAACATTTATGTTTATTTCGGAGTTTCGTTTTTTCAACATGGAGAAAAAGCATGCTTCTATTTTTGCAAATATAGCTTTGAAAACTTTTTGCAAACATGGCACACTCAAATCAGAAAAAGCTCTAAAAGTTTTGAAACTTTCCTAGAATGATTTTATTTGTCTATATTTCTGAGATGATTGATTGTTATATACACACTTCAGCTGATGTCTTCCAGCCTTCTCAGATTCAAACCCAGTAATTGTATTGTAAATTTAAACCAAACTCTTTATTTATTCACAAGGAATAGATTGAATAAAGGGTTCAGTGACACCTGTAGATAATATAAATATTTCTGATTCAATATTATGCATATTATATCTTTTACCAGAAATCATAATTACTCCTTTGTGTTGTTTAATTGTTATGGAATAGCCGAGGGATTTCGGTTCATGCCTTTGGGTTTAGTTAGGCTGAGAACCTTTCGGCTCAGCACATGGGTTGGTTAGGTGCAACATTGAGGCAGGTGTTAACGCGGGCGCGTGCAGGCGGATGGAAGTGTCACTCAGATGTCATAGTCCGAGACGAAAACACGGTGACAGGGTGTGGGTGACGTCACGCACCGGAAGTGCACGGAGGTTTGTGTGAGAATTTGAAAAGAGAGTTGGGTACAAGAGGCCAAACAAGAAGGATCGACTTTTGAAGCTCGCAGACGCGAGGCGAACTTGCGCCCTATGAGGGCCGCTCGAGTTGGGGGCTAAATGAATAAGACAGCATAGAAGATTGTGTCTTCTTACGTCGAAACCTTTAACTCAAAGTTAATAAAAAGGTTTCCTACCTGAACAAGAAGTCGTTACTGTGTTTTTGAATTCTGAGATTCATATGTTCTATTGTAATCAACATTCGATGTCCATTTCGCACATGGCCATATTCGTGTATATGGCTACGCAACATAATAATTATCAGTGTCCATAGCAAAAATACATATTTTCATTTATCTAACTTTCAACACATCCTATTATCTTCAAGTGTGAATCCAAATGCTATTCTAAGTATTTTCAAAAGTGGTTGACTTAATTTTCTTCTAAAATTTCTGAAAATTATACATTTAGGCCTCCAGTTCTGGATCTCAGTTGTGCCATGAATTGGCCTGTAATATAGAACACTATTGTCTATCACAAAGGCTTTGTACAGTGCAGCCTTGGTCAGACCAGCATCGGCCTTTTCATTGTTGCTTAACTGCTGGTAAACATCCAGAGTGCCTCCTGTTAGTCGTAGTGGAATGACTAGCACAACACTGGCTTGTGATATTTTCAAGGTCGACTATATAATAGCTGATTTTAAGGCAGTTTTTACACTAAATCCAAAAATCATACTCATTTTTTTCTAACTTGGATCAAATTTTTAAGATACAAGTTCTAACTTGAAATGTTTATTTTTCTTATTGAATTAAACAAATAATGCTGAATTCAGGGCTGATGTATTTGTAGAAAGCTCATATTGTGGTATAGTAAACTGAAAAATGCACATGAAGGAAAGTTTTTTTCAGGGACTTCCTCCTGTGTTCTGCAGCCACCACATCCTGTTTGGAGCACCAGCAGTTGTCAATGAGAAAGTTTATGTCCAAACAGCCTTGGTAGCCTTCTTCCATAATGAAAGTGCTCACCCTGCTCTTCACTCAAATCTCCACAGTTCTCTGGAAAATAGTCCAAGTGTGACCGATGTCCTGAGTTGGTGGAAGCTCTTCAGTTGCTTTCTCATTTTCTAAGGAAAGCTTGTAACTACTGACCTCAATGACTGCTAGGCAGACAGTTCACCATTGCTCAGTAGTTCATCAAACATTGGGTCTTTCATGAGTTCTCTTATTTGAGGACCATCAAATATACCAGCCTTGAGTTTCTCCATGGGATCTTCTGGATGAAAGCAAACCCACTGCTTTTTCTGTCCATTGTTTTCATAAAGTTCTTCATTACTACTAACTTGAAATGTAAGGGTGGAAGCAATATTTTGTTTGATTCAATGAAAGGGTGAGACTGAACATTATGTGAGCTAGGTTTTAACTCTTAATGGCCACTCTTGTCTGACATAATGTTGGTCATCAGCCTGGCTTTTCCAGTAAGACAGAAAACAAGGATACTTTTTGTACCCACCTTGGAGCCTTAGAATTAGTCCAACCACCTTAAGATCTCTGCAGATCAACCATTTGTGCTTATGGTAGTTATCAGTTGAGAGAAAATAATTCATGCTATTGTGAGTTTCTTTCATTTGTACTAAATGCCTAATAGGGATAGATGAAAAACTATTCCCATTATGTAGAACTGCTTTGAGACTTCTGCTGGATGAGTCAATAAAAAGTCTCCATTCCATAGCTGGAATGAGTCAATAAAAAATCTCCATTCCATAGCCCATTGATTTGATCAATCCAGCAATGTTGTTGCTATAAACGAATGATGACTCATCCTGGAATGTGAAAAATTGTCTTAATTCTCTCTCACAGTCTCAATACGAGTAGAACGTCATTCCTGATGCCAACTGATCTTTCTCTTTGAGATATGAACCTAACAGCTGAACTTTGAAAGTTTCAGGTCTTGTGTCTAGTCATTGATTTCTGTTTGTCAAGAATACTGGCTGGTCATCTTCTTCTGGCTTGTATGCATTATCCCTAGCCACAACAGCTATGTTGCTAAGTTCAGAATCCGAGCTATATTCTATGTTACCATCTGGTTCAGGAAGGTCTGGGCCATGTGGGAATTGGTCTTATGATTGAAGGAACATTGGGGTATTGGATATGGTTCTTGTTCTTGTGATTTATTCCTTTTAAATTTATTGTGCTGAAATAGCAGTCTGTAATGTGATCTTCCTTCTTAAGACCATTGGAGTGGCAAATGGCATACTCTTCTTTTTACTATTCCTCGATTTCCTCCTCATAGTTTTTACAGTTAATGTAGGGAGTAAATGGATTATCCTGATCTCCTAGTTTGACTCCGAAGTAATCATGATATGCCGTCTTCACAAAGTAAGGGATTTTTGCTTGACAGTGTTCTGGGACATAAAAGGACCATCACATATTTATTTCCTTGAAAAAAGGTGCTATTGCTTCCTATTGTCAATTCTTTTGGCAAAATTTGCCTTATTCATTGAATGGCCCTCATATATTAACCCAAAAGAAAAATTTGTGGTGGTTATTGAGAAATTGATCAGTTTTTGTCTTTTCTGTTGTAATGAGAGAGAGTATAGTTTTATAGAGGGTGGGGAAGGTAGCAGTGTTTTGTATTTACTGAGCTCCCCTACCATGGGCAGAAAACATATGGTCAATTTTTAAGTGGAGTTAAGCTAATCTGAATTCAGTTTTCCTTCTCCTAGACTGGTTGCTGTACCTAGTCTGAAAAGCATGCTTAGTATAATAGTTAAAATCTTGGAATCAGTGATAAGTGTTAAAGTCCTGGATGAAGTTGTTTGGGTTTCATTTTGTACTAATGACCTTAAGGAAGGCATGAATACATCTGTTCTCCCCTACCTCCAGCTATGAGAAAATAGTCAGACTGGGCTCTTCAGACTTAGTACAGCAACCAGTCTAGGAAAAGAAAATTTCTGAATTCAAATCAGCTGATGAGTTATCCTGGAACATGAAAAACTGTCTTAATTCTCTCTCTCACAGTCTCAATACCAGTAGAACATCATTCCTGATATCAACAGATGTTTCTCTTTGAGACGTGAACCTACATTTATTCATGCCTGCCTTAAAAGCATTAGTACAAATTGAAACCCAAACAACCTCATTCAAGACTTGAACATTGATTGCTGATTCTATCTCCAAAGATGTTAACTGTTATGCTAAGCATAGTTTTCCACTTGTGTCCTTGCATGTCTTGTTTGTCTTGGATAATTATTAAAGATTATAGTTTATTTCTTTTTTTCTCTTCTATAGGGATAATAAGTACACACTTTCTTTCAACCAAGAAACATTTAATTATTTGGTGCGATTTTTGAAGGTAAGTACTGTTGATTGATTTATTTATTATTTTAATCAATTTAAAAGACTGAATAACAGTTTAATTCTTCTGTTACACCCAATTCTTTTAGCCAAACAGAGGTCCCTGAATCCAACTAACAGGTATCTGGCAATTTTTACTTTTGGGAGGGGCCAGTCAAACTGCAAGACTATCTGTTTTGTCTTCTCCCTTACTATCCTTTTCCTATCATGCAGTCTGCACTCATGGCCTGTGAATCAAGGCTGCCTGTTACCTTTCTCAGATCTCTGCTTTGCCCTGTTGGCTGGGACTGTAGAATACACGAACTGTATCTCTGCTGGTGGGGTCAGATCCCCATCCCTCCAACAAGTGTCCTGGATATGACACTAAACAATCTGATAGTGAGGTTCCATTAATGCTGGAGCTTTGGGGGATGCAGAGTGCTCCTCTATTGCCATCGCTCTCAGGTCCACTCTGGCCTGAAGTGATAGCAATTGATAGGGTTCTTTCTATCGGTCAAATAGAACTAAACAGTATACTTATGCTAAACTGAATTGCTTGAAATAGAACTGTTTTGACATTTAAATTGTCTACTTATGCTAAAATGAATTGTTTAAAATAGAACTGTTTTGACATTTAACTGTGTAAACAAACTATACTTATGCTAAACTGAATTGTTTGAAATAAAACTGTTTGACTAAACAGAATTGCTTGAAATAGAAATGTTTTTGCTAAACTGAATTATTTGAAATAGAACTATTTACTTGTATAAAAATGGATTTGGCATTAAATAACCTACTAAGGTTGATATGCCATAAAACAAACCAACAAATCTCTGCTGGTGTGCCTTCTTGCTCTGCATTTAGTAACAACAGCATCTAACATCCTGTTACTTAAAGTTAGCAACAGTCCAGTCAGCTAGGGTTGTAGAATACACCAACTGCATCACTGCTGAGAGGAAAGATCCCCTACCTTCTCTGAGTGCCCTAGATATGATATTAAATGTGGAGTACCTTTTCATTGCCATTGCTCCCAGGTCCACTCTGACCAGGAGTGGTAAAACCTGATACGGTCCTCTCTAAATAGAATAGACTGTGTGCAAATTGTGTTAAATTGTGACTGTTATATAGAAATACTTGAAACCATGTAACTGTGTGATCAGGCTTGTTTAAGAATATCTACAAAATGTCTTTACAAGTCATATATATTTAATAAACAAGATTTGGCATTAAATAACCTATAATGGTTGATATGCCATAAATCAAACCAAGATTAGCTACAACTTGAAAGTGTTCACTATGAATTTATTGGAACCAGTTGTAAAATGAAGAGTTGACATCTGAATTCTTGGGAACTATCATTTCATAATTATAGTAAATGTCTGTTGTTAGCAGTTTGGGTATTTAAACACTTCTTTGAAGGCTCTGAGTAGAAAGAAGATATCTGTATGAAGAACAATTTGATTTTAAGCTCTTCAGAGATGCTGGCATTAGACTATGCCAACTATATTCTCTGCTGAGGGCACCCACTTTTGAAGAAAAAGTGGAGGGTGTTGTGAGTATGGGACTAATTTGAATTTAGTAAGACTCCAGTCCTGGAATTCTGTGGAGTATCCCTTCAATGCTATTACTCCCAGGTTCACTCTGACCTGGAATGATAGAAGTTGTTAATGTCCCATCTATTCGTCAAATAGATCTTTTTGAAAATTAATTGCATTGGATAGGAATACATGAAACTATAACTGTGTGCAAGCAAATGATTTTAGACAAAAAAAATGCAATTTAAAAAAAATGCTTTGAAAAAATATTCATGATTGTAATCTAGCATTTACGAATG
This sequence comes from Sepioteuthis lessoniana, assembly GCA_963585895.1. Taxonomy (NCBI): domain Eukaryota; kingdom Metazoa; phylum Mollusca; class Cephalopoda; order Myopsida; family Loliginidae; genus Sepioteuthis; species Sepioteuthis lessoniana. Next base: position 37,914 of record CAUZXS010002878.1, on the reverse strand, counting down.
AATCAAATAACCGATGAAGACTTGATATGCAATTAAACTAATAAACCAAATCTGTAATTACTGAAATCCATAAAGATGTCTTTAAATTCAAAAATATCTTTACACAAGGTCTCTCAATATACACGGAGCTATGTAACTGCTAATAACTTTACTAATAATGATGTGTTCTTTTTTGTTTCAGATTTGAAAATAGTATACTATAACAACTATTAATCCTTGATTACAATCCCTTGGACAAGAGAGGGAAAAGATATTTTGCATCACTACTTATTTAGAGAGAAAATCATTCAAAACTGTCTCAAAATAGATGCAGCCCATTAATATGATAATGGGTTGCATACTGAGACAAGAAACTCAAAAAAAAAAAGAATGCATGTCCACGAAGCTGATATAACAGCAATTAAAAAAAACGCTAATTACACCGATGACATAGCGATACTGGCGAATACACCAAACCAGGCTGAAACACTACTGCATAGTTTGGAATGAGCTGCTGCAGGCATTGGCCTCCATGTCAATGCTCACAAAACTGAATATATGTGCTATAATCAAACAGGCAACATTTCCACACTAGGCGGAACCTCTCTGAAACTGGTAGACAAATTCACCTACCTAGGAAGCAGTGTCTCATCAACCAAAAAGGACATCGACACACGGCTAACGAAGGCATGGACAGCTATTGATAGGCTATCGATCATATGGAAATCAGACCTGACCGATAAAATGAAATACAGTTTCTTCCAGGCAGCAGTCGTGTTGATACTGCTGTATGGATGCACTACTTGGACGCTAACAAAATGGCTGGAGAAGAAGCTAGACGGCAATTACACAAGAATGTTGCGAGCAATATTGAACAAGTCCTGGCGGCAACACCCCACAAAGCACCAACTCTTCAGCCACCTGCCTCCCATCACAAAAACTATCCAAGTTAGACGAACCAGACATGCTGGAGAAGCAGGGATGAGCTCATAAATGATGTACTTCTGTGGACCCCCACATATGGCCGAGCAAAAGCAGGACAACCAGCTTGAACATACATACAGCAGCTATGTGAGGATACGGGATGTAACCCTGAAGACCTGCCAGAGGCGATGAACGATAGGGAGAAGTGGCGAGAGAGGGTTAGGGATATCCGTGCTTGTGGCATGACATGATGATTGATTTGATATCTCTAGGTCAAAGGATACATTTTTTACAGAACATGTTCCAAATGATTGCCATTGTGCTTGTCTCGGTAATAAATAATTCATATTAGTGGGTTACATCTACTTTGAGACGCCCTATATTTCAAAATAATGATGCATCCCATTATATCCAAGTTGTATCTTTTAATAATGAACGAGTTTTAATAAAAACTTCCTTCTATTTTGGGGTCTGATAATGTATGTTTATATTGCATATGCTAGTTGTCTACGAAAGAAATTGACCCTTTTAAATATTTACTAAAGAAACTATTTGATTCACTATAGAGTTTTGTCGTTTATTATTAAAGCTTTTGGCAGCATGAAAGTGTTCTATTGCCATGGTGCCAAAAACTATAACTGTTGAGAAGGCATTGTGTGTGTGTGTGTGTGTAAGACTGTTGTCGTGGCTTATAATATACAGCCTGTATCTCCTGTAGAGGAGTAAGACACCCTTCCCTCGAAAAAAGTGGGTATCTCTGGTACAAGGCTAAACTGAAATCAGATGGTAAGGCTCCATTTCTTGAGTTCTTGTGGGGTGGGAAATACCCTTTTATTGCCATTACTCCCAGGTCCAGTCTGACTTGGAGTGGTAGTACCAGTTACCCATCTACAGCTCAAATGCTTCTACTTAAGAATTATTTGTATTTGATAAGAATTCTTGCTGCCATATAAATTTAAATTATTTGTTTTAAGAATAGTTACTTGAAGCTAAGGATTATTATTAGTTTCTTGAAACCATATAACTGTGTGCCAGTAAATGATTTTTATTAAGTAGAAATAATTACTTGAAGCCATTGTATTAGATTGGAATATTTGCTATCATAACTGCAGAAACAGCTACATGAAGAAAATGTAAATGTACAATATCTATGATTCCCTAACCTCTGGGCATATTGGCATACTGTTTAAATCAATCTATGTATTTGAATTAAGCAAAACAAATTCTGTTTCTGTTGTGCAAAATTTTAGAACATAATTTAGGAAATCATTGCTGACAGTCTATATTTAATCAGTATCAGAAATTTATGTTTGTGTAAAGATACAAGTTAACCTACACAGCCTGCATAAATCCACTTAGAGAGCAGGTAAGGAGTCACAAATTTCACACCAGATTCTTTGGGAAATTTTGTGAAAATGGTTGCAAATAAATTCTTTGAAACTGCATCTAAATGAGCAGGATAAAAACTTTAATACTGCAGTATCAAATAGACGTTTGTAATATTACAACACCAAATAGACTTTCACCACCACAGTTCTCAGTAGACCCTTGTAGCGTTATGGTACCACATAGACATTTGTACCGCCATGGTTCTAATGGGTATATGAGTGTAGCACCATGCCTTGAATTCCAGTCGAACCCCTATTGTAACCTCGTGAGAAAAAGTGATGAACACACAAAACACATCTGCTTGTTTGTTTGATATGAATTTATTTGCAACCATCTTTTCTTGGTAAGTGCCGATAAGAGAGAAAGAGTATGAAAATAAGTCAACTGCTTTAGATATAGAAATAAACTGTTGTGAGAAGAAAAAGCAGACACAGACGATATTATTTTTCTCGTTTTCTGTTGTAGTTCATGCATGTGCTTGCTCAGGGTTCTGTCTTCAAATCTTCTTGGCGGGTGTGGGACCCTTTTGCAGAGCTCACTCCAAAATGGGTACCATTATTTTTGGCCCATCTTCACATCATCGTAGCTAGTCCCCAACTCACTTTCTTTTCCTCTTTTCTCCAGCATTCTCTCTAATGGCTTTTTTGTTTGAGTTTTTTCCAGGCAATCAGAGCTTATTGCTGATTTGCTGCTGATACATTTCTCTTTTTAACCCGGGTGTCTGCTGTTATCCCAACCTTTACTTGGAGGAACTGGCCATCCACCTTCTCATTTGCTTCTCCCTTATACCTGTTTAAATCAATCTGTCTCTATGACTGCCTCAGACCCCTCTGTCCTATTGTTGACCTCTAAATCTTGCTAGGAAATAATCTACTGGAAAACAAATGGAGTCCCTAATTATATTACAAAACCACAAATTGTGTTTTCTGTACTGGAATGCTGGAGAATTATGAAGATGGTTTTATTAAACATAATTTTCCATTGTACGTCATTATATTGAGCTTAAAGTGTTTCTACAAAACTGCATTGAAAGTCTATTTTGGATGCACACTATATTAACATGTACATAAAAATACAAGTAATTTATTTTATATTTAAGTAAATACAAACTTTTTTTCTTGTAGGTTGATGACAATATGATCATGTTGCAAATATTTAATAAACATTTAAAAGTAGAAGGTAAGATTTATCTTCCTCTATTTTTTCTTTTTTTTTTTTCTTTTTTTTGGTTGGATTTCAGGTAAATTCATCATATCAGATTGTTCTGATAATATAGGGTTTCCCTAACTCTTTTTATTAAATTCTTAAAATCAATGATTTAATTCTGAATTTTGCCACAAATAAGTTACCTGTGATAAATTTACCATACAATGAAATAACTGGACACGTTTCTGTTAGATGTCTTTATTGATTAATCCATTGAATATTGTTGGTTGCTTATATATAGCCTGTGTCCCTTGGCCTGTCAGTTTGCATGTAGCTCCTCGGGGCAACTTTCCTTTTGCAAGTCCTTCTGTGTATATGACATGCAAAAAGAACTGCAATCTCATATGACTTCTCAGACCTGCAGGTCCACATACTTTAACACAGAATTAACACAAATTACATGTAGTTGGCTGAGTCAGGACCTATGTATAATCAGCTGCTGATTGTATGCTATCACGAGATCTTATATGAATAGCAAGTCCAGCTTTAGACAAACATTCTCTTCTGCAGATGTTACAAGCATGTTCAGGTTGTAAAGTGTTTTGGACTGAGTTCAAGTCGTCTTTCTGAAGTGCTTGTTTCAAGATGGAGTGTTCAATTCACTATAGTTCAAATACTTTGCATCACTGTAGGTCAGTTTTTACCAGCCTGATCAATCATCTGTTATCTGCCCCAGTCTTCAACTAAATATTGTAAATTTGTTTTTGACATTTTTTGTTTGTGTGTGTGTATATATATATATATATATATATATATATATATATATATATATATATATATATATATATATATATATATATATATATATAATATACACACACACAGTGTATCACAAAAGTGAGTACACCCCTCACATTTCTGCAGATATTTAAGTATATCTCTTCATGGGACAACACTGACAAAATGATACTTTGACACAATGGAAATTAGTCTGTGTGCAGCTTATATAACAGAGTTAATTTATTTTCCCCCCAAAATAACTCAAAATATAACCATTAAAAGCTAAAGCCCTGCCAACAAAAGTGAGTACACCCCTTAGGGAAAGTTGTCAGTATTAACATACACCATGTTGACTGTCAATATTTTGTGTGGCCACCATCATTATCCAGAACTGGCTTTACTCTCCTGGGCATGAAGTTTACCAGAGCTTCACAGGTAGCCACTGGAATGCTCTTCCACTCCTCCATGATGACATCGCGGAGCTGGTGGATATTTGTGACTTTGTGCCCCTCCACCTTCTGCTTGAGGATCCCCCAAAGATGTTCTATTGGGTTCAAGTCTTGGCCAGTCCATCACCTCAGGCTCTTCAGTAAAGCAGTGGTTGTCTTGGAGGTGTGTTTGGGGTTATTGTCATGTTGGAACACTGCCCTGCGACCCAGTTTCTGGATGGCAGGGATCATGCTCTGCTGCAGTATTTCACAGTACATGTTGTAGTTCATGTTTCCTTCAATGAAATGTAACTCTCCAACACCTGCAGCACTCATGCAGCCCCAGACCATGACATTCTCACCACCATGCTTAACTGTAGGCAGCATGACATACTTATCTTCGTACTCCTCACCTGGTTGCCGCTACACATGCTTGAAGCCATCGGAACCAAACAAATTAATCTTCATCTCATCAGACCATAGGAAATGGTTCCAGTAATCCATGTGCTTTGTTGACATGTCTTCAGCAAACTGTTTTCAGGCTTTCTTGTGTATTGTCTTCAAAAGAGGCTTCCTCCTGGGGTGACAGCCATGCAGACCAATTTCATATAGAGTGCAGTGTATAGTCTGAGCACTAACAGGCTGACCCCTAACCTCTTCAATCTCTGCAGCAATGCTGACAGCACTCCTACGCTGATCTTTCAAAGAAAACATTTGGATGTGACACTCAGCACGTGCACTCAGCTTCTTTGGACGACCTACCCGCGACCTGTTCCGAGTGGACCCTGCTCTTTTAAAACACCAGATGATCTTAGCCACTGTGCTGCAGCTCAGTTTCAGGGTGTTAGCAGTCTTCTTGTAGCCTTGGCCATCTTCCTGTAGCGCAACAATACGTCTTTTAAGATCCTCAGAGTTCTTTGCCATATGGTGCCATGTTGGAACTTTCAGTGACCAGTATGAGAGAGTGTGAGAGCTGCACTACAAATTTGAACACACCTGCTCCCTATGCACACATGGGCCAAGTAACACTAATGAATCACATGACATTTTGGGGGGAAAATGACAAGCAGTACTCAATTTGGACATTTAGGGGTGTAGTTTCTTAGGGGTGTACTCACTTTTGTTGGCAGGGCTTTAGCTTTTAATGGTTATATTTTGAGGGGGAGAATAAATTAACTCTGTTATATAAGCTGCACACAGACTACTTTTCATTGTGTCCAAGTGTCATTTTGTCAGTGTTGTCCCATGAAGAGATATACTTAAATATCTGCAGAAATGTGATACACTAATATATATATATATATATATATATATATATATCTATCTCCTTTCCATCTGAGAGCCAATTTATTTTATGTCTAACAGATAAAATAGTTGACTTTATTAAGAGAATTCAATGGAAAACATTGTTTTTTTTACAACCCAGGAATGGAAAATAGAGAAAATATTTTTAATCTAAATCACTGAAGATCCCACCTAGCAACAAAATGTTGGAAAAATTTGAAGACTTATTTAGACTGGTTAAAAGAAATAAAATTTAGAACTTTTAATGATGAACTTAAATAAAAAAAACTTACAAAATGTGTGGTTGACGTTACCAATTCAATTAAAATGTGAATCAAAAGCTGACAAATCCAGAAACCTATATAGAATTGATCCACTACTATTTAGTGAAATATTACATAAGATAACAGAGAAATATAAATTAGACCAAAATAACATGGTTGATCAAATAAATAAAGATACATCTAATTTCACAAATAAATAAATTCAATATTCAAAATAAATTAAGTAAACTAAATAGAAAAAATGCATATTATTTTTAAGGATCATAAACTGAACTTTGAAAATAATAAACAGGGTAGATTGATTAACCCAACAGGAACTGAGTTTGGTTTAATATAAAAAAAAATATGATTCAAAATATTGTCACTTAGATAATTTGAGATATATGAGGTGCCTTCAATAAGATTCCAGACTTTTTGTACAGGCATTTAGAATTGTTGTAGACTCTTGAAAATTCACTGTTATTGCTATACATCTTATGAGATGACTAATTTTGATGATTTCAGGTTCAAATGAACAGCTATAGCAGCAATTGGAATACACCCTACTAAAGCCTGATTGTCACAGCTGGTGAATTTCAAAAATGCAATCTGGACATGAGGACACTTTAGAAGAATGATATGCAATAAAATTCTGTTTTAAAGTTGGAAAAAATGCCACAGAAACGTATGGAATGCTTCAGACTGCTTTTGGACCATCTTGCATGAATTGAGCATCAGTTTTAGAGTGGCATAAGAGATTCAAGGAAGGCAGGGAGTCTGTGAGGGATGATGAGAGGTGTGTGAAGAGTAAGGAAGTCAGAACACCAGAGTTGATTGGCCAAATAAAGAATTTAATGGATGAGGACCGTCGTGTGTCTATAGAGACAATAAGTGCACAGTTAGATGTCAGTGTGGGAACTGTACACACAATTATTTGCGAGGAACTGAAGATACGGAAGATTTGCGCAAAGTTTGTCCCAAGGGTGCTCAGAGAAGATCAGAAAGAAAGACGTTATCATGACAGCAGGGAGATGGTTGAGCCAATCAATTCAGATCCTGCAGTTCTTGATGCTCTGGTGACCTGTGATGAAAGCTGGATCTACTGCTATGACCAAGAGACAGAGTTCCCAGTGGAAGCGTGCTGGCTCTCTCAGATCCAAGAAAGCCAGAGAGAGCAAATCCACCCATAAACTTTTGATGATCCCTTTTTTTGACAGCACTGGCATGATCTACATGCACTGGGTTCCCACTGGACAGACAATCAACAAGGAATACTATGTTGAGGCTTTAAGGGAGTTCAGGAAGAGATTCCGTCGGAATAGGCATATACTCTTCAAATTGGATCAGTGGCATTTCCACCAGGACAATGCACCAGTCCACAACTCCATCCTTGTCACAGACTATTTCACCAAGATGGGCATCAAGACAGCTCCTCAGCCTCCTTATAGTCAAGACCTTGCTCTCTATGACTTTTGATTATTCCCTAAGCTCAAGAAAAAACTTAGAGGCTATCGTTATGAGACAATTGAGGAGATGAGTGAGGCTGTGATGAAGGTCATTGACACACTCACACAAGAGGACTTCCATGAGGCCTTCCAGAAGTTGTTGGAACAGTATAACAAGTGCATTGCAGCCAGAGGAGATTACTTGGAAGGGGACTAGAGTTTCATGTGTGTACTATCAATAAAAGTGCCCATATGAAAAAAATCTGGAAACTTATTTAATGAGCCTTGTATTCTGTGGAAGAACTCATTAGAAACTATTGAATGGTTTAAGAATATCAAACATAAGAGTAAAACTATCTTTATATAATTTGGCATTATGGATTTTTATCCATTACTTAAATGTTATTGCAAAGTAAAAAATTTAGCTAGGAATTAAACAGTCTGGAGGAATTAGATATTATATTAGCATATAGGAAATCTGTACTATTTTACAATAACATTACTAGGGAAAAGACAACCACTGATAATTTTTACATTACCATAGGGTCATTTGACTCCCAAATACCAGACTTAGTAGGGATATACATTTTAGATACACTAGGTAGATTTTTAAATTTGAATAATATCAGAATTTATTGAGATGATGGGTTGATTTCTATCCCTAATAGTAATGGACTCCTAACATCGACAATACAAAAGAAAGTCATTAAAGCCTTTAAATTTATGGGGTTAAAGATAGAGATTAGTTCTAAAATGAAAATAGTTAATTTTTAGATGTAACTCTCAATTTAAATGACAATTCTTATAAACCATTTAAGACTAATTCTATACCAACATACATTAATGTTAGTTCTAACCACCCTGCATCCATAGTTAAACAAATTCCTAGTGTGATTAATATTAGAATAAACAGATAATCTAAAAACATATTTAATAGTCATAAGGAATTTTACAGTGAATCCTTACATAACAGTGATTATAAAAATGAGCTTAAGTGTTTAGAAGTCAACCGACATTATAACAATAGGGGCAATAATATGGGAAATAATAGAACTAATAATAATATAAATATAGATAATAAAATAAGCAAAAATATTTTAAAAAATAGATGTAGAAATATTATCTGGTTTAACCCTCTTATTTGCAAACTCTCTAATATCAATATAGGGAAATATTTTTTAGGTTTAATAAACATTTTAAAGATGATAACCCCCTTAAAAAAATTAATTAATAAGAATGATGTAAAAATTATTTATTTTTGTACTAACAATATTTCTAAGATAATTGACAATCACAAGAAATTAATGAATAAGCTGCATTGGAATAAAAATGACAACTTAAGATATTCATGTAAAATGTAAAATTAAAAAATAAATGTCCACTAGGAAATTAATGTAAACTTGATAATATTAAGCTAACATTTCAACTAAAGAAAATTATACTAATGATAAGACATCCATAGGTATGACAAGCTTAAACTCGAAATTTAGATATTACAATCACCTACAATCATTTAAAAATCCAACATTAAAAAAATCAAACTGTCCTATCTATGTATTACTGGTAGGACTAGGACTTACACCTATTATGAATTGGAAAATAATTGAGATCTTCCTCAACAAACAGTTTACATGGTAAGTGTAATTTATGCTTAGAAAAGAAAATATGTACATTGAAATATTTGAATGGAAATTTACTAAATACCATATAAGAAATCATATCTCCATGTAGACTTGCCCAGTCGGCTGGGGCTGTAAAATACACCAACTGCACCTCTGCATAGGGGAAAGCCTCCCCCCAATGAGAGTCCTGGATACAACACTAAACAATCTGATGGTGAGGTTCCAGTGATGCTGGGGCTTCGGTGAATGCAGAGTACCCCTTGATTGCCATTGCTCCCAGGTCCACTCTAGCCCAGCGTGGTAGCACCTGATAGGGCCCTATCTATGGGTTAAATAGAACTAATGGTATACTTATGCTAAAATGAATTGTTTGACTAAACTGAATAGCTTGAAATAGAAATGTTTTGACAATTAAACCGTACTTACATTTAAACTGCATGCTTATGCTAAACTGAATTATTTGAAATGGAACTGTTTTTTGACATTGAAACTGTACTTACACTAAACTGAATTGTTTGATATAGAACTGTTTTGACATTTAACTGTGTGAAAACAAAATCTGTACTTATACTAAACTGAATTAGCTGAATCAGAACTTCTTGACTAAACTGAATAGCTTGAAATAGAAATGTTTTTCACAATTAAACTGTATTTACATTTAAACTGTCTACTTATGCTAAACTGAATTGTTTGAAATAGAACTATTTTCATAAAAATGGATTTGGCGTTAAATCACCTACAAAGGTTGATATGCCATAAAACCCAAACAACTAACCAACCGACTTACATTTAAATTGCATGCTTATGCTAAACTGAATTGTTTGAAATGGAACTGTTTTTGACATTGAAACTCTACTTACACTAGACTGAATTGTTTAATGTAAAACTGTTTTAACATTTAACTGTGTGTAAACAAAATCTGTACTTATACTAAACTGAATTAGCTGTTAGACTAAACTGAATAGCTTGAAATAGAAATGTTTTTGACAATTAAACTTACTCATGCTAAACTGAATTGTTTGAAATAGAACTGATTATTTGCATAAAAATGGATTTGGCATTAAATAACCTGCAATGGTTGATATGCCCTAAAAACCAACCAACCATGTAAGTAAAGTTAGCGACCATAGTCGAGGGTGACCCGAAGGCTCCCTTTTCGATAGCTACTACACCAAGGTGTAGGGGAGGGCGCTACTCCATTCCCAGGATTGCTCCACTTTACCCTTGAACCGTACCTTATAATGCTGAGTGTTAAGCAAGGTGGTATCAAGTTCCATTTTTAAAGTCTTTGGTATGACTCGACCTGGGATTGAACCCAGGTCTCCCGGGCCATTGGCGAACACTCTAACCGCTGGGCCAATGTCCCGGTCATGTAGACATAGAAATAAATTCTTAGTATAATTTAAATTGATGTATTATTATTAAATATAGTTAACTACTATTAATTAGGTGATTTATATAGTTTCAATTCTATATATTGAAATATTGATCCATGATTGTTAAAAATAGATTAAATAAATGAATAATTTAAAATAAATTTTTCTAATTAAGAATACAATTAAATTTAAAGAATAAAGTATAAATATGTTTTTATAAAAAGATAATAAAATGAAAAATCGAATATAATTGGTAAAAAAAAAATCTTCAAACTGATTAACAAGAAAGGACTATCCCTATACTACAGTTTTTATTTCACTGTTTTTTTGTTTTTCTATATGTAAACAAAAATTTTGGAAATTAATATTTAATTTGAATATATTATATTTAGTAATTATTAGTTATGTTGATATATCTATTACATATTGATTCTTTGCTTATTATGATTAACTTAACATTTGATATATTAATTTCTTCCTAATATAAATAACATGAATTTTTATGATAATTTTAGTAATTAGAAATAGAATTTTGTAAATTAATGTCAGCATTGAACTATTATTTCCTGTTAACATGAATTATATCATTTAATATTTATAATACATAATAGTTTCATCGAAAGTATGAATGCATGTTTTATCTATAATTTTAAATAAGTTGCATGCCACTATTTAATTTTTCTGGAATTAGGTTTTTTAATTTTCAGTAGTATTTAAATTAGGGGTAATGGTTTTTTTTTTTTTTTTTTTTTTTTAAAGGAGTGTATAAACATTGTATTAATAAAAAATAATAGATATAATATCCCCCCCCTAATTTTGATTTAGGAAAAAAAAAAAAATTTTTTTTTTTTTAATTTTTCAAATTCGGTTCTCACCAGAAGCAATGCAAGAACACCCAAATTTTTTCATGTAACATCTGATTATAGTCATCCTGACCAGAAATAAATTGATATTGACACCAAAGAAGTGAATTTTTTATTTTTATGTGAAAAGTATATATATATATATATATATATATATATCTATATATATATATATATATATATATATATATGGTTGGTTACTAAACGGTTGGAGAAGCTAGATGGCAATTACACAAGAATGCTGCAAGCAATATTGAGTAAGTCCTGGCGGCAACACCTCACAAGGCACCAACTATACGGCCACCTGCCTCCCATCACGAAAACTATCCAAGTTAGACGAACCAGACATGCAGGACACTGCTGGACGAGCTCATAAGTGATGTACTCCTATGGACCCCCACATATGGCCAGGCAAAAGCAGGACAACCAGCTCGAACATACATTCAGCAGCTATGTGAGGATACGGGATGTAGCCCTGAAGACCTGCCAGAGGCGATGAACGAGAGGGAGAAGTGGCGAGAGAGGGTCAGGGATATCCATGCTAGCGGCATGACATGAGATATATATATAAGGTTTGTTCAAAAACGTGTAAACCTCACCCAGAAAGAAAACCTATAGCTGAGCATTTTTTTAAACTAGGAAAACTAATTCAGATTTCTGTCTTAATTTCTGTGCTGGTGAGGCTCATGCGAAGGTGAGAGGTGTGTGACAAATCTAAAATCTGGGTAAGGCTTAGAACCTTTTAAATGACCCTCATATATATTCAACATTCTTTTATGATTATTTTATTGGTTTATTTTTTTTTCAAATAATTTTTTTTTATTCATGATACTATTTTGATTTATAGCAGTAGTCCCTGTGGCATAATGATTAAGTTGCTGAACTATGGAATCCTAGTAAGGAAATTTAAACTCCATTCACATTATGTTTGCTTTTTTACTTATAATTTTGGGAAAGGTATGGACCCCTTTATCCTCCCAGCCATGAGTTAAATAGTACTACTACTGGTCTTCTACGAAGATCGTTTTGGTATTAAAATAACCTACAAAATTTGATATGCTATTAAGCAAAGAAACCATTTAATCTATGATCTTATATATAACTTCAGCCCAAAGGTTGGAGAGCTACATTCTGATCTGAGGCAGAAGTGCCAATTTATATATCATTTTTGACAGGCATTATGCTAGGAGGAAAAAATAAAAAGGATCATCTGTTGTAATTTCTTGTTCTCTCTCTTTTTCAGTGAAATCTGACAGAGTTCCCGTTTTTGAGCCAAAACCTCCAATTATGCAGTCTCCAGCTGCTGGTCAGTTGACTGACACAAACTCAGCCAATGTGTCATCGTCGTCCAGTTCATCATGTGCAGATAAAAAACCCGCCAGTGACCAGGTGACCAAAGAAATGCTTCTGGAATGCATAAAAAGATTACAAGTCTTACCACCATGTTTGCCTTCCATATGTTTTCTGGCTGTTACCTGTGCACATTATGGGTAAGTACAACAGCAAAAACCATAACCCTCTCACTTTACACACTTCTGCTTATGACAAACAAAAACCCTAACCCTAACTCTGACTTATTATAAGTGATAATACATCGGTGGGGGGGTAATAATAGCAGTAGTAATGATAATGATGATAATATACCTGTTGGTGGATATTAAAATACACTGTGTCCCCTGCAGAGGAGTACAAACCACCACTAAAAAGTGGAGTGTCCTGAATAGGACACTAAACTACATCTGATGGTAATGCTGCAGTTTTGGAGATCTATGTAGTGTAGAATACCTGTTTGTCATAACTCCCAGGCCCACTCTGAACTGGAGTGGTAGTACCTGTTAGAGCACCATCTATAGGTCAAATACAGCTGTTTAAGAATTATTTGTATTTGATAGAACTGAGTGTGTGTGGTATGGGAAAAGTCTTTAGAAACTATACAAAAAATGTAAATATGAATGTGATTCTCTAACACTCGATAAGTTGAAATGCAGTTAATTTTCAATTTTCCCTCACTCTACCTACTTCTATGATGACCAAATACCCTAACTTATTAAAGTAACACTACTACTCTCTACAAGATGAAGGATGGTAGTAGTTGTAGTAGTAATAATTGTTGTTACTAAAGTAATGGCTCCATAGGGAATTGTTTGTTTGAAATTCTTGATGCAATATAACTGTAAATTATTTGTATTAAGAATAGTTACTTGAAGCTATAATTGTTTACTGAGGATTATTATTAGTTACTTGAAACAATATAACTGTGTATGAACATGTGGCGGAGACATTCCTTGCAGAAGCAAGAGAAGGCGAATTGTTTGTGCATGTGCTTGTAGACATCATAGACCTGTGAGGCGAATTTTGGCAAATTGATGCTGAAATGACACAGCATATGCGTTATTGGTCAGAATGAGGCTAACACAAGCTAGAGATTTCGATTTCTTGGCTGAGACCAAAGAAAGTTAAAAAGCTAACTTTTGGTTTCAAGTCAGTTTGTCTTTGAGACTCATAGAGACTAGACATGTGTTCCAGAGAATAAGAGGGAGTGAGAGAGAGAGAAAGGTAGTAAAAATAAAGACACTGATAGAACAGATTTGAGTAGAAGTTTTTTTTTCCTACCACCCAATCTTTGTCTAAATGACACAGAACAAATAGAAATAATTTCTTGAAACCATATAAGTATTATATAGAAAGATTTGAAACCGTATAATTGTGTATAAATTATTACTATTAGATAGGAATACTTGAAAACATACAACTCATCATTTGTATAAGAAATACTTGATATATAACTGAAAAAAAAGTCATTAACAACTACATAAAAAATGTGAATATAAATGCAGTTCTCTAACCTCTAGGCATTCCTTAATGGGATAACATGCAGTTTAAATCGATCTGTTATTTACCCAACTGGTTAATGACAAAATGTTCTTAATGCAATAAAGCAAGCATAACAAAAATATGAAAGTGGAAAACTGGGTGCGCTTTCCACCCAGTTTCCCACTTAGTTATTTGCTTGATTTGTAATGTTTTTAAAAACTTTTCTAGACTTGGGTAATCTAAGAACCATTACCTAGGCAAATTCATAGTTTTAATCTTATACATCACTGTGATAGAGAGACCCCCTCCCCCGGTGAATTTATTAATTAACAGTTCTAAGGGATTAGAATGAATTTATTAATTAAAGGGTAATTCTAGGAAAAGGAATTTCCTGTTTTTTTTTTAAATTTTTCCTTCCTTTTGGAATAACGTTTCTGGAGTTGAGTTAAACGTTAGTGATAGATTTACAGCCGTGTGAAATGTTACTAGTCCAGTTAAGGGTTGAGGTAGATAAATTAGAAGCAGGTTGCCGGAGAATATGCACAAGTTTTAAACTACCAGCAGGTATTGTACTTCTTAACTCAGGAGTCCCTGATACTTGAGATACAATGGAAAGAGATGAGCAATTATTTAAGAGGAATTAAGTTGAGGACCAGACAAAGGAGGGCAGTATTACCTATAATAGGTAAGGCATTGGGTGTGTTATTTGGTACAGTATCTGAAGATGAGATACGGTTGATTAAGAAAAAGTTGACGCAGGTAGAGCATAGCCAGGAGAAAATTTATGTTGACAAGGGAAGCACAGAGGTTTGAGTATGATGCTCTGGACACTTGCGCGTCTACAAGTCCCATTTATGTAACAGGTAGCCATGATTTGTGTGTGATAGAATTATTTAGAAAAATAAGAGAGGAATAAGAGACCATTGCCAGGTAGAGATACTGATGGATGTAATATTACAAGTAGCTGTTAGTATTGCGGATGGGATTTGGGCAGTGACTATTCAGAATGAAATGGAGCTCTCTAAGATCTGCGAGAATAAGGTAACAATGACAATGAGAGTTATCCCCCCCTGACCATTTTGTCTTTACCTCTTGACTGTGGTGCACAGGGGCTGACCTTATCCCTACCCCCCTATTATCAAGCAGAAGAGAGATTCAAAGGAAATGAGGCGCTGCTGAAGTTTGTTGGATCAAATGAGACTGGATGGGCTGAATTATGGGATCCAATTTCGAAAGAGGTCTCTCAATTTTTGTTAAGGAAAATGCCGGGGTTACTAAAACCTGTTGATAAGATTGATTTTGGGCGATTGAAGTTAGAATAAACTAGACTGAGTAGGCAAGAATCGAACTGGGGAGATAAAATGGTTACTATGGTAACCTGGTCAACTGTTTTGGGGATTATGTTAATTATAGGTATGGCCTCTTTGAGTTGGTGGTGGTGGAAAAAGAAACAGATGAAAATGTCAGGTGTGAAGGTTAAATTGGCAGAAAGTGTGAGTGCAGACCGTATTGAGTGCCCAATTGGTGCGCCTTATCAGGATCAGCCCAATCAAGATGCAGTAGAACCTGCAGCCGATATGAAAAAACAGCCCACAGTTGCATTGAGAGAATTGGGACCTGTAAAAGGTCTAACGAGGCCTGTTGTAAAGACCCGACCCAGTTGTAAGACAAGGGTGTAGGAAAAAAAATATATGAAGTTTTAAAAAAAAAAAAAAAAATGTGTTAAAAGGAAAAAAGAAAAGAAATTTTTTTTTGTAAATATCCATCAGTATAGATGCAATATCTATGTAAACAAATAAATGAATTGATGAAGATATGGGAGCATCCCAAGTAATGGACTAGATGGAAATACTAATTGTTTGTAAGATTAATGAAAACATATATCCTCATAATAACCAGTTCTTTTTTTTTTGTATTTTGCATGTGAAAATCTGAACAATGGACCTTATTCAGTGAAGGCACAACAATGTGCTTTATAAAGACACTTTGAAAGGAAAGAGAAAGGACTCAGAATGCTATACCTCAACTTAATCTTTTTTTTTCTGTTTTTGTTCATGTTTTTATTTCTAGAATTGTTTGCGGTTAAAATCAGACCGGATTGCCGGAGAACTTCGATCTTCCAACAAGGACAACGGAACAACCCTATTTCTATTATCATATTATGCATGACACCTCATATGTCATTTACTAGTAAATGACAGATGGGTAAGGGAGTAATTGTGACAGAGCCCCCCCCCGGTTGATTTATTAATTAACAGTTCTAAGGGATTGGAAAGAATTTATTTATTAAATGGATAGAAGGGTAATTCTAGGAAAAGGAATTTCCTGTTTTATTTTATTTTTATTTTACCTTCCTTTTGGAATAACATTTCTGGAGTTGTCTGTTAATTAAGTAAGGTAGTTTGGGGTAGTGGATGGATGGGTTCGTTGATTAAATCCTATGATAAATGGTGAATGGGATTTTGGTTGGTCTGAAGACGAAATCCAGACCCAAGGTCCGAGACAAGTAGTTTTTTTCCCAACTCAAGTGTTCTTTGTCTGAGGGAAACTCAATGGGGAATCCAAATTCATTTTTAGTACCACATGAAAAGCAGTCATCTGCAGAATTTTAAAGATTATATGAAATATGTGGTGGTCCAGGCAATTTACATATCATTATTCATGGGCGGAGCCAAAAATTTTCGATACTCCGCCCTACTCCATATCAGCTGTCGGCAAAGAGATTGAAGTGGAGTCCGACAGCAGTTAGAGAGAGACCGACATTATTTTGGCAGTCAGAGACCAACATTTTTCAGTGGTTCAAGACAGATATTTTTTCGGCTGAGTCCAGAGGGAAGATAGACATTTTGAGCTGTCAGACAGAAACGCCAAAGCTGTGAAAATGACTTTTTGATTCTTGCTGGTCCGATCAGAACCAAGAGATGGAAATAGAATCCTTGCGAATCCAGATAATTTTGTCAACAAAGCCAAGAAAACAAACCTCTAAGTAAATGTGTCTCTAAACAAGGATCCGCAGTTGTCCCCCTTATACTGGCTGGATAGATCCAGCTCATTCCGTATTTTTTCTTTCTTTTTACTGTCACTTTCCAACCGAGTAAGTGAATCTCGTGTAACCTTTTTTGTACTCTACGCATTTGTGTAATTTCTTCTATGGTGAGATAAAGACAATAGCCTTAAAAAAAGTTATTATATGGGAATCGAAAGTGTTACTTGTCTCTTTTTTGTGTTCTTGTTGTGACAAAAACTATTTTCTTCATTTTGGCATAGATCCCAGCCAAATCAATTGAACAATTGAACTGATCTGAGGGAACTAGAACACTGCTGTTCGGATCAAAAAATTCACAACATGGTGAATAGTGATGGTTCCTTCAGCTCAACAAAGGGAGCTGTGTGATTTGATTTCGTCGAAAATTGTCAGAGTAGACATGACATACCAACTAGCGGCTGAGCTCTATATCAGATCACAATCGTGAAGATACCTTGCTCATGTGAAAATTTATGACCATGTTACAAGATATATATATATATATAGAGAGAGAGAAAAGATAGATTTATAGTGAATCTGACAGTATGATGGTAAGTTGGATAAATCAAACACTCAACTCAGATTTAGATGTGTGATATTTCATTTGGGTTTTATTTCATCTTCAAGACACAGACTGTTTTCTTAGTTTTTCTATTTTAAAAGCATGTGAGGAGAGTGGAGGGAGGATAGTTGTAAAACAAACATTTTTTTTTCACTCTGTGTCACCATACTTTTGAGATCCCTTTTGCTTTTCCTGATCATTTACCTCTTAGCCCTTCCTCACCCAATTAAAACCCAGACACCACAATATAGACAATTTTCTGTGATATCACATTATAGTCAATATCTTTTCCATGAAACAAGTCATGCCAAAAAACCCTTTCACACAAACCCTTCCCTACTTCTTTCATATCAACTCCCTAAAATATATCTCCACTTTTAAAACCAAAAAATCTTTAATGAAACCTGATACATTTGACTTTTAATCCCTCCTAACATTTCCTACTACAACTATACCCCCCACTCTCCTCACATGTTTTAAATAGAAAAACTCAGAAAACAGTCTGTCTTGAAGTTTGTGAAGATGAAATAAAGCCTAAATGAAATATACATGTAAATCTGAGTTAGGTGTTTCATTTATCCAACTTACTACATATTTCTATTGTGTGTGTGTGTGTGTATATATATATATATATATATATATATATATATATATATTTTATTTTTTTTTTTTTTTTTTTTTTTTTTTTTTTTCAATAAGAGAAAAAGTGAATTGGTCCACAAGAGAATTTGCTTTTTTAGTTATTTATTCTTCTTCAACACATGTTTTTGATGTCATCTTGAGGAAGTAAATGGTTTGTTTTAGTGTTCCTTTTGGTTTTTGTAGTGGTGACAGTTTTGATAGGGTTGTGGCTTTTTTTTAAATTTTGGGGGTTATTTCTGTGAATGTCCACTTTAAATCAATTATCTGAGATAAACTTTCATCTCTGCAGATCTTGTTTTTCTTTTTTTTCTCTTTTACAAGAATCTATTCAGTGTGTTTGTGTGTCTGTATGGTGGGTGTTTGTGTCTATCTATGTGTATATATACTTTAGTTTGTTTGTTTTTTGCACTAGACAAAGCTTTAGTAAATACCTTGAAAGAATAAATCAGGATTGAGTTAAGACTTAAAGTATTTTAACTGAATCATGATTTATTAATTGGACTTTAAAATCTTTTCTTTTTCTAGTCTCTCTTGTGCCTCTGTTTCTGATGACCGAAAGTTTGTTGGTGGTGGTTTTGAGGATTCTTCAATTCGATTATGGAGTCTTGGGGGTTCTATAGTAAGGGGTCCTCGACCCAAGATCAACCCTGCCAACATTACCCTTGCTGCTGACTACCTCTCCCATGGAGACAATGACTACGATAAACAGTTTGAAAATTGGTAAGTGTTATGATATAAACCATTTTGTTAATTTGAATGTCACTTAATTTTTGTTTTTTGTGGATCTTTGTGCTTGGCAATTCCTAATGTTAATCCTGTCTCAAATAGTGGCAAAATGACAAGCTTGTTCACAATAAACTCATAATAGTTATGTGGAGATGTAAAGCCGAACCTTCACTTTGTATATGAATCCATCAGTTGTGAGAACTCGGAGTTACTTCCCTTGTTTTGTATATAATTACTGGTTTGTTTGTTTTTTTTTGTTTTTTTAACCCCCAACTCAATAACAATGCACAAAGATGTATAAACACTGTGATCAGGCTGAATTGTTTAGATGAATTCTTTTAAGCCAGACTGTCTTGAAAAAAAAATTTTTTTCGTATAATTTTAACAAGAACATTTTAGAATTCCTTTGAATGTGACAGGGGTCTGGTATGATGGTTAATGTGCTGGACTGCAGTATCATAGTAATCAAGTTTGAGCTCCATTCATTCTATTATGTTCACTTTTCAGGAGGGTTCAAACCTTATTCCTCCTGGTATTTGTTAAGCAGTATCACAACTGTTCTTCTGTAAGGATTACTTTGGCATTAAATAACCCATGAAGGTTGATGTTGAAGTTTGGGTAGCCATCTTTTTTTCAGTTGTGTGATATGAAAAGTATGCCTTCAAAGTAACAAATCATTGCTCATATATGCTTTAGTCATCTTTGATTGGCCAATCTACTGCTGCTACTGATGAGCAAGCCTATAAATATTTGCTGACAATTTGTAGATGGCTGGTACCCTCCCTTAACAGCTGATATGCCATTCAAAACAAACAAACCAAACTTTTGATGTCTGCAAGTAATCAGATTTTAGGGTTTTTTTTCACTGTCTTGAAAAATATGACCTTTTATTTGACATGCTATTAAACACTTTTATGGACAGATTAGAATGTGTATTTGTGTGTTGTTTTTTTTTTTGTTTTGGTTTTTTTAATAAAATTATCCCAAGGTTTCATTTGGTGAAATGTCATAATGAGAATGCTAGATCAAGATGTAGTCTTATCATATATTTTTTGTTTGATTTTTTTTTTTTTTTTTTTTTTTTGTTTTTTTTTTTTTGAGTTTGTTTAAAAGCAGTTTTTTTGTCATTCTGCTCTAAAAAAAATGTTTAATTTTTCTTATGAATCACTCAGGTCAGTGGACCAAGACCAATGTACGGTATTAAGAGGTCACTCAGGAAGTATATACAATATGTGTTTCCTGCCAGACCCAGACCCACTTTACCTGCTATCTTGTTCAAAAGATACAACCAGTAAGTCTTCTGCTGTCTCTTTTTCTTTCTCTCTATCTCTCTCTGTCAATGATTTTTTGGTTTTAATTCTTATAATTTTTATGTTCCTTATAAAAGTTGATGGTGACAGCTTGGAATATTTTATTATAAATTCTCCAGATGTTGGTTCAACAACTGCCTCATGGATTCCATCTGAGCAAGTATACTTTTATAAAAAGGTATCTGCTCTCTACAATGCTGTTACTGCTAGATCTAACCCACCAACCACAACCAGTCCACAAACCATATGTGACTCACAAAACATGTCTCCTACAAGGAATTACAATGGGACCAAAACAAGCTTACAAACCAAATAAAATCATACAGTGGAACATCAGAGGCACAAAAGCCAACCTTGGTGTATTAACACTCATTATTAAAAACTTATGCCCATGCCTCCAAGAAACTTTTTAAAAAGAAAATGACAAATTAAATATAAGGCAACACGCTATATATAATCAAGTAAACAAAAACACAAGAAGAGCATCGGGAGGTACATCTATCATCGTAAACAATACCAAATAAAATTGAACACAAACTGATACTACAATAGCAGTATCAGTAACTCTACACAAAAAAAAACAGCATATGCTCACTATACATATCCCCCCAATAGCAATATAATTGAACTAGAACTTGAAGATTTAATACAGCAACTCCCCAAACCTTTCATACTCATGGGAGATTTTAATAGCCATAACCAAATATGGAGCAGTAGAGATACAAATGAAAGAGGTTGTAAAATAGAAAACTTCATGAATAAAAACAATCTATGCTTTCTAAATGATAAATCCCTTACCTACCTTCATCCTGCAACCGGTACACACTCAGTAATTGATCTGACCTTAAGTGACCCTACAATTTATTTAGACTATAATTGGAAAACCAATGAAGATAACTGTGGAAGTGATCACTATCTGATCATTCTAAAAAGACTTGAACCCAAGCCAGAAGAAAAAATACCATGCTGGAACCTACAAAAGGCCAAGTGGGAACATTTTAAAAGACTTAGCTATGTCAATCTAAATCCAAAAGCCAATATAAACTAAGAAGACCATAACACCTATTTCAATAGTTAGGCGTATTTTTGTGAAATAGGTGTTATGGTCTTAGTTTTGGTATTTATACAAAATTCAATAAACCTTGGTATAATAATGAGTGCAAAAAAGCAGTAAGAGCGCGCTGTGCCGCACTCTGAAAATTCAAGACAAACCCAAGGAAAGAGAATCTTGAATTCTTTAAAAATTGCAGAGCCAGAGCATGAAGAACAATTAAAAAAGCAAACGAGAAACTTGGAAAAACTTCACATCAAAAATAAACACCAGCACAAAAACCAAAACAGTGTAGAATATGATTAAAAAATATCGAGTAAGAATAACAGCACCCCCTGAAACGCTTCTTGAAAACAGACCAAACAAAAGCGACAAACAAAAAAGACACAGCAAAATTCCTAGCAGAAACCTTTTCCCAAAACTGTTCATCCAGAAACCTCAATCAAAAATTACAAAGTAACAAATTTAAAGAAGAAAAATAAATTTTCACTCCAATAATACAGAAAGCTACAACCAACCATTTACCATGACAGAACTAAAAACCTCGTTAAGAAAACCCATAATACAACTCCTGGACCAGATGTGATTCCATATGAATTCTTGAAACAACTACCTAAAATTTCACTCCAATATTTACTCCAAATCTTCAACAACTTTTGGCGCAGTGGGAAACAAGCTACTATAATACCACTACCAAAATCTGTAAAAGATACTACAAATCCAACAAATTACCGACCAATAGCTTTAACTAGTTGTATCTGTAAAACTCTTGAATGAATGATTAACAATAGACTAATATGGTCTTTTGAGAAAAATAAATTAATCACAAACCTGACAGGCTTTAGAAAAGCAAGAAGCACAATTGATCATCTTATCCGCTTGGAAACCCTCCTAAGAGAGGCTTTTGCCAAAAAAGAACACATAACAGCCATATTTTTTTATCTAGAAAAGGCTTATGGCACCATGTGGAAATATGGCATAATCAAAGACTTGAAAAATATGGGATTGAAGGGTAAACTTCCAATTTTTATTAAAAACTTCTTGAACAATAGAAAATTTCCAAGTACCGATTGGCACAACTCTCAGAACTACAAGAACAAGAAATGGGAGTGCCACAAGGTAGCATCCTATCTGTGACCTTATTCAACATAAAAATAAATATGTAACATTGTGAAATGCTTAAACTTGGGAGTCGAAGGCTCAGTATACGTAGATTACTTCCTAATCATATCAAAATATATCAGAACAATAGAACATTAACTCCAACAATGTCTAAATAAAATAAACAACTTGACCATTAAAAATGGTTTCAAATTCTCCAAAAACAAAACACAATGTATACATTTCTGCAACTTCCACATAACGACCCTGTTCTTAAACTAGATTCAACTGAAATCCCTATTGTTGAAGAACACAAGTTTCTAGGAATTATCTTTGACAAAAAATTAACGTTCAAACTCCACATCAAATACTTATGATCAAAGTGTAATAAAGCAATCCAACTCCTTAGAATAATAACACACACAGACTGGGGGTGCAGATAAAAAAAACTCTACTAAAACTCTTCCGAAGATTAATATGATCCAAACTTGACTATGGCACATTCATCTATGGATCAGCAAGAAAATCCTATTTAAAACATATAAATACTATACACCATCAAGGACTGAGATTGGCACTAGGAGCCTACAAAACCTCTCCTATAGAAAGTTTGTTCACCGAGGTGAATAAACCTCTACTATCAATTAGAAGACAAAAACTTGCCTTACAATACTATATCAAACTGGCCTCATGTCCTTCAAATCCTGCTCCCAATGTCCTCTACTGCCCACAAACCAAAACCTTCTTTGAAACAAAAACAAACCCCCATCAAACCTTTTAGTCTCCGAATAGAAAATCTTGTCACCAAAATACAAATAGATAAAACACAAATACTTAAATCGACCACCTCAAAAACCCCATCCTGGTTATTGAAACAACCAAAAATATCACTAAATCTAACAAAATATAAAGAAAACACACACCCTACTATCTTCCTTGAAGAATTCCTTCACCTTAAAAATAACTGACCTAACCATAGCTGTATTTATACAGACGGTTCCAAAAATGGAAACAAAGTATCATATACTGCCCTCCAACATAATACCAAGATAATAAAACGACTTCCTCGCTGCACTTCTATCTACAGGAAGGCCAGCTTTACGATCTTCTCTGCGCTCCTCCTCATGAATTCTAATAACCCTGCCAGTCGCCTGATGTCGTTGGTATAGGTGTCAACAGACTTGGCCGTCCATTTGACCCTTATTAGCTTGCAATAAGCTATAAAAGGTCCATCATTAAAGACCTTGATTAACATTGACTCAATCAGTTTGTGATCCATTGGATCTCTCTCATTCATTTCCAAGTAGAGAGCCAATGCATTCCCTTCAAGGTATAATGGGGTCAGTTTTTCCAGTTCAGTTATGTGCTGCCATTCAGCAATCAGTTTTACTTTTGTGAGCCATGCTGTTACATCCCCTTGTTCATCCTGATCACGTTACTGAGGGCACACATTCTACTTACCCTTTCTATAGCTGAAATAGCTGGGTTTTTTGTCACTTTTCCTTCTTGGACTTATTTGTCACATCAATTCACTTCTGTTGTGTTCATCAATCATCGCTTGTTTTCTTTTTGGAATGACCAGTGGGTGCCTTTTTATAAAAGTATACTTGCCTGGATGGAATCTATGAGGCAGTTGTTGAACTAACATCTGGGGAATTCAATTTCTCCTTAACACCCCTGTTTTCATTGATCACATTTCCATGAGATGTATGCTGGGGGAATAAAACAAAAGACTTTTCACTAACTCAAGTTAATGCATTAACTTTACAAGGCCAGAAATATGCTGATTGTAGACAGCAAAGGCAATTTATTGCAACCAACCACCATACCCTCTCCAACCAGTTGGTAGAAGAAATCTGACACTTCTCTAAGGAATCACCTTCCCTTGCCTCTGGTGATGTTCAAACACTTTAGTAAATACTTTTTTGACCAAAGAAAAGAAACAGAACCAGTGTGCACTGCATCCATATCTACTCAAACAAGAACAACCACCATGGTGTGTGGGTTGTCACACTTCATATTCAGTAAAACACCTATTGATAGATTGCATCGACCTAACACTAAAAAGACAATATTTCTACATTGTAAACAATATGAAAGAACTATTTGAACATGTCGAAGTAAACAAAATACTAGCATTTCTAAAAGCAGTTGCTCTATATAAAAGAATTTAAACCTTCAATATTCCATTTATGTGCATGATGCAAACATTAGACAACCAAACCAACAGAAATTGGCAGTAAATAACCTGAAAAAGGGTTGATATGCCATAAAACAATCAATCAATCAATTACTTCTATGTTCCTCAGCTTCCACTTCAACACCAAGTTGATGCCTCCAATTCTGCAACATTTATGTGTTTAGCATCAGTCTTCTTCCTCAACTAAGCGACATCCTCTGCCCTGTATAGTATTTATGTTTCTGGGAAGAAATTTTGTGAAGTTTTCAGAGAGCTGGAGTATCTGACTTAGATTCTGGTATGCCTATCAGCAAGCCTGACTTGTTCAACTTGACATGAGCAACTGACATCCTATCAGTGTTGAGGTTCTGGTTGTAGATCAGAAATTGCTGGGATTCAACCTGCTGCTTGGATTTGATGTAGTCAAGAAATTAGGAGGAATTGTGAGCTTTCCTCAACTTGACCAACCCTTGGGTGCAGCCATTACCATCAAGTGTATTGCTGCTCTATCACAATGTACCATTGTGGAGGCTTATATTGGTATAACATAATGCTAAAAGATGACACAACAGCCTTGTCAGCACCAGCTAACTCAATATATAACTGTTTATATCCTGTTTATTTTCATTGTTTGAATGGGCCACAGCAATTACTTGGGTGAGCTTTCCTCAACTTGACCAAACCTTGTGCACAACCATTACCATTTCTTGAGCCCCACAATTGCCAAAACATCTTGTGGGGAAACTGACCCAAGTAATTGCTGTCCTAGCAGTCTTCCTATGCTCAGTATCACGTTTGCCAGTGTTTTCATTGTTTCTCTCACATGTGGTGTTTTATGCTTAGTTGGTACATTCACTTGGAAAAATTTGCATAACACCCAACCACCTTCTCCAATTCTTCATATTTGAGACCATGTTTCATCTTAAATTGTGGTGTTTGGGTGGCCATATTTCTTTTTTTCGAATTTAATTCAATGAATGACTTGGATTTATTCTCTTGGACATGGTTGATGTAGTAAAAAAAATTTTTGGGCCAAAACTATAGAGAGTTAGTGAAAAAGCTTTTGAAAAGTCTACAGGACTTAGGCACTATTGTGAATATTAAGGTTCATTTTTTACATTGCTATCTAGATAAATTTCCAAGTAATTGCGGCAGTGTGAGTGATAAGCAAGGAGAACAATTCCACCAGGATATCAAAACAATGGTAGAGTGCTACCAGAGATGGTGGGACAAACAAATGATGGCTGACTTCAAAAGGGACTTAGATAACATTGAACATGATGGAAAATCAAGAAAGAGAAAATTTTTATCATAATTTTTATGTTCATTAAAGTTTTATTTCTGCTATTAGTTTATTAAATTTGATGAAAATACTTGTTAATCTTGGTAAATTCAATAGTGTTATTTTCAAAGACTTAGTCTGATTTTGATTGCCAAAATGGTATCTCTCAATAAGCAGACCAATATTTGTTGGTTTAAATGTGAATTAAGAGGTTTCGACAATTTTATTTTGAGATATATTACCATTGGTCAGTATTATATATACAGAAAACAAATGAAAGAAAATGCTTTTTTTCCAACAATGTACAGGAAAAATGGTAGCTAACCAAGAAAAAGTAAGGTCATTTTCAGATTCAGTGCCCTCAAATTAGCTAAAAAGATGTTTAGTGCCTCAACACCATTTCAAAAATTCATTTTGTTGTCCAGTGTTATTGTAACTCTAGCTGACTGCCACACATTTCCACTTTAAAATTGTATTTAGTGAAGTTATTTAACAAATTAACACAGAAATTAATATAAAAAATAAAGCTGTAATACAAATTAATATCAAATTAATGCTATATCACACGCTGTTTCTAACAGCTGATACATTGATTGTGAACACTAACCAGTAGCCTGCTGTATGTTTGGGGGTCAACATATATTGCAAGTAGAGGTCTAACTCAGAATTTTGAGCTAAAAATCTTGAGGGTGATTTACATGCTGCAATTTACAGTATTTTAAATGATACCCTTGTCTACTGTCCTGACTCTACTAGTGCTGAAGAGTTGAATTTATAAAGGACATTCAGAAACTAATCTTTTCATCCCCATTGAGAAATCCTTTTATTTTATCATCTATTGAAATCTGCCTATATCCCTAATTTATTTAGCAATCCCTTTGAAACTACTAGACACATGCATACATGGATGTGTAGTGTGTGTGTATGCTACCTATGCTCACACACACCTGCATATATAGTGTATTCACTGTCTTTATGTACACATGCTCGTATAGATGCTCACACCTACACGAGGGAGTCCTCATGGCTTAATAACTGAAGTGCTGGACTGTAGCCATTGAGTAAGTGAGTTTGAACTCCAGTTGTGCTAAGTTTACTTTCAGATTAATGCCATTGAGAAAAAGGTATGAACTTCTCTTATTCCTCCGGCTATGGGTTAAATAGTATCACTGTTGTTCTTCTATAAGATAGCTTTAGTATTGAATAATCCATCAAGGTTGATATGCCATTAAACTAAGAAACCAAGCAGAAACAGAAGACCTTATAGTGTCACACCTTTATGGTGTCTTTGCCTTTATTATTGTTCTATAAGAACCACATGCTTCCTTCTCCTTGATTCCCTCATCTTATCACCTACATTTAGCACGTAGTGAGCATGTTTGGTAACTACATACTGCTGTGAACAGTTGTTTTTCAAAATGAAGCATGTCAAAAATATACTGCATTTGCAACTGTCAAATCTTCACTTGATTGATGTGCTCTTTTTGTCAATCAGTTCATTCAACCCTGAAATTCGATCTTTTTGTAATTGCCAACATCATTAGATGTCTCATTGATAAATTATCATTGTGAATTTAGCTAGGGTTTTGTTTCTTGTTTTTCCTCCTGTCTTTTTAAGATTGTGGGAGTTAGTCTTTGTGGTTCTGGGGTTACATAAGTTATGGACCCTCTGACCTACATCCTTGTGTAAAAGGGTGTAGATCTGGTTCATTGCCTGTGGTAGCTCTAAAAGGAGTTTATTGATAGAGTTAAGGAAATTTTTTGCATTGCTCACCTACACAAGTCTCTGCTTGAAAAACAAAGTAACCTTGTATAACCTGCCAGGGAGGGGAGGCAAAGTAAGTAATAATAAAGCTTAGTAATAAGTATTATGAAATCAACTCTATAGATAAGCAGTGATTTGATTTTCTTTCCCAATGTTTTTGTTTCCTACATCTAAAAAGTTTGGCCTATCACAAAGAAATTTTCAGATTCTATGTGATTATATATGTTTCTTCTTAAGTCCATATTTTTTGGTTTTTTTGTCTTTCAGTACGCTTATGGGATTTGAAAACATGTAGCAACACAGTCCGTTATGCTGGACATAACTATCCTGTGTGGGACATTGATGTTTGGTGAGTTAAGACTTAAAAAATTTTTTTTTAATTTCTCTACTCATTCCAGTTATGGTTGATTTTATATATTGGTGAAAAATCTGACAAAGGTCTTCTCTACCTGTCTTCAATGAAACTGTCCTTATATCATTCATGATTTGACTTCTTATGCAAAGGATTGTTTTCAGCCTGTGCTGTATTATCTAGTCTTTCCTTTACTTACCTATTATTCAGAATGGAATGTTCTTCTCCCTGTATATAAGTGATGAGTAATCCACTAAAATGATCTGCAGTAATTGTAGCAAAAAGCCGACATCTCTGGTACCAGGAGTACTGTTGAATCTTGTTCCAGCTGACTATTAGTATTGCTAAACAATTTTTGCCACAATCATTCCAGACCATTACTCCTCAAACATAGACAAGTTAATGAGACCATCTAGGTTTAATGCTGAACCAAACACTCTGAATGAGGAAAGGGAATACAAACACTTTAAGAAAACCTTTGAGAATTACCTGGTAGGTACTACATCAGAAGGAGACAGTCCTGCCTTGCTAGATAGAAAGAAACACATTAACAATATTTCTGCAAATGTCTTCAAGCTGATATGGGATGCAAACAATTTCGACTTGGCAATGCATAAATTAGATGAAGCATTTATAAAACCAACAAATATAATCTAAAATTGGCATTTTATGATCATTAGTAAATGGGAGCAAATACAATCTATAGATTCCTATATGCAAGGATTGGAAAAATTGGCACAAGGCTGTAAGTTTGAAGCTGTTGATGCCGAACAGTATATGAGAGATGCTTTTATCAATGGTATCAGTTCTGCATTCATCAAAGACTTCTTGAAAACCAAGAATTGAGTTTGGCAGATGTATATCAATAAGCCAGGGCACTCAAGCAGGCCCCAAAACAATCTGCTTCATATGACAGCTATAGTATATCTACAACTGAAGCACTTCGTCTAACAATTATGTTGTTGCTACCACTTCAAAGAAACCCTTCAAAGTCGCCAAATGTTACTTCTCTAGCAACCAAAAGCAGCAACGTGATCTCATGGCTATTCTCTTGACAGTGTGGTGACACCGCTCTGCAATGTGTTACCTTCTGGGACATAAGCGCACCAGTATTGCGTTCATATGCCCTATTCGTTTGTGAAAGCGAGGAAAGTTTGGCTACAAAAAGCTGGGGCATTATCTGGCAGTATTTCAGCCGGTCTGCTGCATTCAAAGAAGACAGACTTCAGTTCTCACACGATGGCCAACGCATCCTGACGTGCTAGCTGGCACCACACAGTGAAACGTGTCGCCCGCTATCGGTCAGCGTCCATTGCCACTGTAATGGGTTATGTCTATACCAAGCCGATATCAGTTGTCTCCTACTTCGATTCTTTCCTTTTCTCACAGGGCTGGAGTTGGGTCGATTGATTGGCATTCTTTGCCAGTTTGTATTATCGATCTGACTATTGCTTTCGTGGTAGAGGGGCATATTCTATGGCAGAAATAGGTCGTACATCTGATGCCAGAATGTCCACATTGTCGATGTATGTGTCAGATTCATTCAGGTGTTAACTGAACCCTCTGGGCAGTGCACATCAGGGGGTGAGGAATCGGACCTGTGCCTTATCAAATCTAGCCATCTCTTTGGCATTTGAGTCGGCTCTTCTGCCAAGTTCTGCTCAGACACAATGAAAGTAACATCAACTTGGAGGCCGTATTCATGGGTCAGCTGCTGTAGGATCATCAACCTCCTTCGAACCAGCATTTCACTTGCGGCTTTGGTTCTTACTTAGACTCTTCCTGTCAGTGCGTTGGTTAGCCACACGGAGTCTGTGTGCAGATGAACTGTTCTAGCTTGCCATTGCAACGTGGCATCAATCTCTGCTAAATTTACATGCTGGGCTTCATTTGTCAGACAAAGCCAGCATGCATCCTCCAGGATGTCAATGTCTCTCCAACACCATGCCGGTTGCCAACGAACTCGTTTAACTCTTCTCTGGATATGCTCTAGTTACCTCAAACAGGGTCATCATGGGTCACCCTTGCCAGTATTTCTTCCATGACTTGCCTGAGGGAGGTATTGTTGACCAGGTCATCCCATCCCTTGGTCACGTGTCTTTTTAGGAATCAAGGTATCATGCATAGCCAGCTGCAAACAGAAGTGGCCCACCAACTTCCCACACATGGAAAATATGGTGTGTCATGTCATCTCAGCAGGGGGTTCTGGAATTTAGCCTGAAGCCCAACCGCCTGAAGCAATATCTCTCTCCCTTGATCAGTACCGTCTGATATGCCCAGAGAGACTCATGGACTTATACTTGTAAATAGGTTCTCCGTAGGTCAAGCAGTGCCATATTCACTTCTTGCTGACGCCACTCCCTCAGTTTGGTTGTACATATGTCTGCATCTGCAGTGAAGGCGTCTACATGCTCGTTGAGCTCTCTGTAGTCCATCACTGGGAGCAACTTGCCATTGGTATGTTGTATGACAGCCATTAGAGAAATCAAACCCTTAGGGGGTCCTAGTCGTTCATGGGATCAATTAACCGTTCATGATCTACACTTGCAGTTCCCTCTTATACTCTCCCCTGATGTCATCAGGTATCTTATATTCTGTAACTTGGTTGAAGAGTAGAGTTGGTGTATTGTTCAGGGTGCATTTCCACCTGGTGGTTCATATCTTTTTGTTATGGTCGAAAGATTCATTAAAATCTGGTTCATCGACACAAAGGGCTGCACATCTCCAGTCGGCATGATCATGACACTTCCCAGTCTGCACTATTGGCTGGAAACATCTTGTGTTGATGAGCACTGAACATTGCACACCATTGACTTGCACCTTAATTATGGGTAATGCCACATTCACTGGTTAGGAGGGGGCAAAGCTAGCCACAGCATCTTGTCCCCGGACCTATTTCTTGAACAATTTCGCTCTATGTGGCCCAGCCCATTACATTGATGAGAGTGCAGTCACTCCTTTGTTTTCT
Source organism: Sepioteuthis lessoniana (assembly GCA_963585895.1). Taxonomy (NCBI): domain Eukaryota; kingdom Metazoa; phylum Mollusca; class Cephalopoda; order Myopsida; family Loliginidae; genus Sepioteuthis; species Sepioteuthis lessoniana. Next base: position 6,638 of record CAUZXS010002878.1, on the reverse strand, counting down.
GATCATTAGCGCCTCCCGTGTTGCCCTGGCTTCAGCAATCCCTGGAGTAATGGTTAAGATCACCATATCTGTAGCATTTTGGGCTTATTCGTGGCCTTGGCACGGCAGAATCACCTGCAGTATGTTGCCTCTCGGATGATGTTTGGACCCTGGCTAGCAGTTTGTCGATTCCTAGTTCATCTCATCTCAAAGACGCTTGCAGCAGCTGACTAACATCATCAAGAAGTCCAGCCAAAAAAGTGTATTCCAGTATGCCGTCAGTTGCTCTGCCAAATGGTACTACAAACCTCCTTAAATTGAGCTGTTGCCCGACAAATTGTTTCCATGCAATGAAGGAGTCTGTCTCAAAAGCCGTATACAGGGCACGCTTAATTTCTTCCAAGTTCACATCATCTCCAAGTTGCTGGTATATCACATAGGCTCCTTTTGTGAGTCTCAGTGGGATCACCATCGATGGTTCTTTTATTCTAAATAGTTTGCAAACCTGTTTGGCCTTCTCAAACCATTTGATGACAGATAGGCCCATGGGAGAGCTGTCAAATTTGGGGATCAACCTCAGATCGAACTTATCCATTTGGCTGGGGTTATGGAATATGCTGAAATAGCTTGTGCTGGGTAGAGTTGTCACTTCGTCTCTCAACTGCAAAAACCTGCAATGACTAACCAAAACTTCCTTTCTGTTTTCAATAATTCTCTTCTCCCTGTCTCTCTAAACTAACTTCCAATTCTTGTCCAAAGCAAAAGACTGTCGCAAAGCAAACAACTCTCTTTTTCACTGACCAATGTTCGTTCTTTTTATGTCCTTTTCTGCCCACCCTCATTTGCATGCATGTTTTCACTCTCTGTGGTTTTACATGACTGCTGGTGTGAAAATATGTGACCATTTGCAATATAAGCTTGTTTGAGGTAGCCATGTTTTTTCCAGTCAAAAAAATAAATCTTGCATGCGGAGCATATGCACTGTCGTTTGCGCTGAGTTGAGTGGCTATTTTCATCCCAATTTTCATTACACTACCCCACTGATCTCATGATCACAAATATGGCATGGGGGTGGTGCCCATTTCTGCCAGGTGCTTCTTTGTGGAAGTGTAGGGTGCTCTTCCATCAGGTTTTCCACATTCCCTCTATCTCCACTAATGTGGTCATTTTCATCCGATACCGATCTTCCTCAGACATTGACTTCTGATCCACAAGTCACCATGACCCCCATTTTGCTACCAGATGATGTGTCACTTTCGTCTTCCTCCATAACGGCTGATTCGTCGTGCCTGTGAAGGTCTTTCACATAGCAGGGTGTGCCATTGACCAGCACTGTCTAAGGACTGATCACCCCACCAACTTGTCCTTTGCAAAATTTGGTAGTGCAACCCAGACAGGTTCCCCAACTCAGCTCTTAGTTGTCTTGGATGAGAATCACAAAAAATTTTTAGGAGTTGACTACAGCAATACAATAAATCTATGCACTTGAATTGGATGCTTATCTAATGCCTAATATTACATTGCCCTGTACAAATGTTTCTCAGCTCTGGATTTGAAGAGTACATATCATCAATTACCAATTTAAGATGGTGGCAAAAAATGCTCAGCCTTTGAAGCACAGGGTAAACTTTAGCAGTTTAAATGTGTCCCATTTGGTGTCACCAATGGTGTTTAGTGTATTCCAGAGGATGATTGACTGGATAATTCAAGAGGAGAAACTCACTGACTCATTTGTTTATGTTGACAATATCACTATATGTGGAACAACAAAGAGGGAGCATGATGAAAATCTTCAAGCCTTCTGTGATGCTGCAAAAACAATATTACATTTAATCACCATAAGAGCATGATAGGTGTCACTAAATCAACTCTTAGAATATACCAGGAGTCACATGCACATTTCACCTGATTGTAAATGTCTCAGACCTCTTCTTGAAAAGTCAGCACCGACTACTCTCAAAGCACAGAAAAGAGTTGGTATGTTTTCTTATTATGGCAAATTCATCGATAACTTTTCAGAGAAAGTTTGTGTTTTGAATCATAATTTCAAATTTCCACTCCTAGAACGTGTATTAAAAGTTTTCCAATCTTTAAGACATAGTATCAAAGATGCTACACTTATTGCCATTGATCAAAATAAAGATTTTCAAGTAGAAACAGATGCTAGCGATTTTTGCCTAGTTGCTACTCTTAGTCTATTGCATTCTTCTCATGAACACTTTGTAAAATTAAATGTCATCATGTCGTGGAGAAGGAAGCAACAACAATTGTGGCAAGAGAGGGTCAGGGATATCTGTGCGGGTGGTACAACATGATGATGATTCCGACCTACAACCTGCATACCTGATTACATTTGACAAATTGGAATTGGCAATTAATGCAATAAGTGTCGAAAAAATTAACTTTTTTTTTTTTTTAAGTCTCTGCTAACAAACTGTACCTTAAGTTATAAAAGTTTATCATCTATGCCCTGTTCCTCTTAAAAAAGCAATAGATATATCAAAGTGTTTTTTGATGTGTAAGGACTGATAAATTTATTCCTCTTGGTTATTGTGAATACTAGTTCATCATTGTTTATTGTAGATTTCATTATTTTTTATGTTATTTGATTTTTGTTGTTGCAGTCGAGTTAGCAGCTTGTTTGTAAGTGGTTCTTATGACAGGACAGGCAAACTTTGGTCTACAGATCGAATTTTTCCTATACGTACATTTGCTGGACACACCTTGGATGTTAGTGTAAGTATTACAATGTCTTTCATCCTTATTGACATGGAAATTGAAGTGTAATATTGGAGGGCACACAAAGAACAGTGACAAAACTAATAAAAAGAATAAGATTACAAGGAGAGATTGGAGAAATTAGGGTTAACTACTTTACTAGAATATGGTAGACATTTTTTTAATATTTCTTCTTGAACTGGAAATTTACTTTCAAGGTAGATTTTAAAAAAAAAAACTAAGCCTTTTAACCAAATGTTGTTTTTTTTTCTAATTGAGTAATATATTTTAGGAACAAATTGCCTAATCAGATCAAAAAGAGCAATAGTGTAGAAAATTTTAAGATTTGAATAGGATGAATTCAGAAATAATGGTAAGAAATAGAAATTAAGAGTATTTTGGGGATTTATTAAATGAATTACTTAATAGATTTTGATCTGTATAGAGATATTGTATTAATGTTCTCTGCAAAGGTTTGGGTTTTTTTTTTTTTAAGGTAGTCATGAGATGATACTAAAAAGCGGAGATGCCCTAAGAGGCATAACAAATAATAATATTGATTGGCTACCTTTTTATGATAGGTAAAAATTTTGTCAGGAGAAAAAAAAAAAGAGGGTAAAAAAATATTTTGATGTTCTGACTGACTGCAACTTTTTCCACATGAAAAATCCTGATTTAGTTGTGAACATTAGGAATAATAATGAAAAAAAAAATGTATTCTGTAATGTCGTGACTGTCACCACTAGTGAAAGAGTCAATCACATGACCTCTTGTGATTGGTGTAAGAATTGGTCACATGTGAGAGTTGGAGATTTTTGAAAAATTTTCAGTAACTGATAATGACAAGTGAATCCCCTGATCCCATTGTTGGTGAGCTATGATTTAGCAATTCCTTTGATTTGAGAATACTCCTTTATGTCTTCCTCTTTTTAAGCTCGATTAACCAGGATGTTATTAACATTGATCATAAAGTATATGGTATTTTTTTATGATTATATGTCTGAACTTTCCTTTTTCTGGTGGGAACATCAATTTCTACCTTCTTTGTCTCCAGAGACTTTCATCAAGATTTCACAATGACAGAATTAGATGATTTCTTTGGGTAATATGCAAATGTGCTAAAATCATTCTATTGTTAATAACACTTGTTTTTTGCTATAGGGAAAATTTTCACCTCTTTGAACCTATAAGGCTGATATTTTGGGTTTTGGTAGATAAGCTTTTTATTATAGTATCTGATCCTTATAACCATTCAGGAGGAGTCCCTGTGGTAAAATAGCTAGTGTACTGGACTGTGAAATCATAGTAAGCAAGTTCAAACTCCATTTGTGCTATTATGCTGACTTTTGGAAAGGCATAAACCCCCTTTTCTCCCTAGTTAATAGTTAAATAGTACCACTTTTGTTTTTCAAGGATAGCTTTAGCATTAAATAATCCACAAAGATTTTTGATTCTTTTTTTTAAAATAAATGCCATTAAAAATTTAAAAAAAAAGGAACCTTAACAATTTACAACCTTTCTTTTAATGAACTAAAAAGATATGTCCTTTGGAATAAAGGTTCTTTTTTCTTTTAACTCCTGCTCAGTCGGCTGGGGCTGTAGAATACGCCAACTGCACCTCTGCAGAGGGGTAACCCCCTCCTCCAATGAGGCTACCTGTTGGCTGTAGGTGGCGACCCATGGTGCTTAAGGACGGGATCCTGGTAGCTGAGCAGTCCTTGATCTGGCAACCAAAGAGGTCATGTGACTTGCGACACTTCACTTTGGCCCTTACTGGCCTAGACGGGCGGTCGGAGAGGTCCGATCCGATCAATCAACTGGTCATGTCAGCCCTCTTTCATTTTTTTTTTTTTTTTTTTTTTTTTTTTTTTTTTTGCAAAAATCTGAATTAGAGGGCGATGGCTGTAGGGTCAATCATGCTGAGGAAAGACCTATACTCCTTTCTGTCCCTGGGTGAGTAATTATCTTGGAAATGAAAACCCAGGGACAAAACTAAATTGTCTACCATCAGCATGAGTATATTGACTATGTAGCCCTGATGTTACTGGGCAAATGGTTTCCCCCTAGGCACATCCCCATGTGAGACTCGGTGGTGGGTCGGGAGCATAGTCAATGAAACTCAAACCTTCTTTATGGCTTATGAAAAAACAACCCAAGCGAAAACCAAAAAAATGAAACGACCCCTCACAGAATCAGAAAGTGAAAATGAAATGGATGAAAACTTCTATTAATTCATAGCACTTTAATCAATAGAAGAAACCCCAACCACCAAACTATCCCCATTCCTAATTCAAAAATCAATAGAAATGCATTGTAAACCAATCAATATCAAAAAAGCTATGAACAACACCATTATTATACAAACAACAAATCAAAAACAATCAGAAAAAATTCTAAAATGGAAACAATTTGGAAAACTAAACATAAAAACATACCCTCACCCCACCCTAAACTTCTTGAAAGGAGTTATAAAATCTCCAGACCTCGCATCGTGTTTCCTTCAAGAAATAAGACTACATCTTAAACCACAAGGCATAACAGATGTGAGGAGAATCTCCATACGCAAAGAAACAAGAACCATAGACACAAACCCCTACATACTAACATTTAATAAACCCACAACCCCAACCAGTATTAGAATAGGTTACATTAATACAAAAATAGAAACTTATATACCAAACCCTCTAAGATGTCAAAAATGCCAAAAATATGGACATCCTAAAGATAAGTGCACTAGACCATCAATATATGCAAAATGTGGAAATTCAAATCACACAGAATTAGAATGCAAAAATCCCTTTAACTGCATCAACTGAACAGGAGAACACCCTACATATTCACAGGAATGTCAAATGTGAAAAAAAGAATTACAGAAATAAAATATACAAGAAACATCTCCTTCCCCGAGGCCAGAAAAATAGAACAAACACAAGAATAATCTAGTTATGCATGTGTAACTAAAAAAGGAAACGAGGAAAAGGAAGATACAAAACCAAAACAGGAAGAACTGAACAAACTGATTAATGAATTAAAAAATCTAAAAAAAATACTAAAAACTAGATCACAAAAGAGACAATCAAGGAACACATTTCAACAGTTCCAGACGAATATGTGGCACACGACCAAAATCAAAAAGAAAAGGAAAAATCCGAACTAAACAAAAACCCCTAATAAATGAACCAATCCCATTATCCAACAGATTCAGCCCAATGGACATCCCATTGAAACAATCCCAGAAGATTCTGATGAAGCAACCACCCACGTCAAAAGAGACTTCATAAAAAAATAAATATCAAAGACAACCCAACAGAAAATAAAACAACAAATCCTGCGCCAAAAAAATGAAACACACGCTACAAAAAGTAGACATAGATCAACTTCAAGAACAAAAGAAAAAGAAAAAAAATCAAAAACCAACTCCAAATTCCCCTATAGAAACTAAAAACAAACTTAAAATTGAAATGGACTCAACGCCCACATGCAAAATGCCAGGGGAACATAAACAAAAAGCACAGGCCCCTATTGGCCTTGCTGGAAGAGTAAATATGAACACAGAAGTGTTCAGTAAAAGACCAGGAGGCACATTTAAACTGCCCCCAGCCAAATTTGATGCAGTCCCTTCATCATCAAGAGCCAAGTCACCAATGGGAATAGATAAACAGTCCAAGGCTCAGGGAACATCAAAATCCCTACCAAGATCATATAGTATAGAAAGTATGGACAGCGACACAGACCGCATAGTTGCCAGCCTCGATCTGGAAGGTATTACAAATAACTATAAGACATGAAACCATTTAACTGTGTGGAAACAAATGAACTCAATCCTTTTTAAATGTCACTTACAAACAATCCACTTAAAAAGTAAAAACAAAATTACTGACAAACTAATCTCTCACATATCCTGTATATTTATTTGAATGTGTGCAAGCGAGTGACTGATG
>CAUZXS010002877.1:5000-81652 GCA_963585895.1 Sepioteuthis lessoniana | reverse complement strand
GTGATCCAGCAGTATTTTATGATACCATCAGGTTTTGTTGTTGGTTTGTCATCACTCAGTGGGAATGCCATATCCATGCTGGTGCATATATATGCATGTGAATATATATATATATATAAACCTGTCTCTTGAGAATCTAAACTTCAGATACAGTGAAAGAAATATGGTTACTACTCTGTATGTGTGTTAATATAAATTCAAAGATTCTGAATGATAATTGGTGTTTCCAACTCTCCTTGCTTTCTTCCAATGAGTAACATTTTAATATAATCAGATTTGTTTATTTGAACTGAGTTCATCTTAAACTGGAGCTTGTAAAAAATCAACACAGCTGCTCTGGCAATTATTCTGCCAATACACATTAAAGGGGGAAAAAGCTTCATTGATTAGATTACTTTTGTTGCTACAGCTGGTCACTTATGTTATGGGGGAGAAAAAAAACTAAAAAACCCCAAAAACAGAAACTATTTTAAAAATAACTTTTATAACATAAAACGAAAAATAATTCTATGATTGAGCAGTATTTGATCATTTTAACTTAGAGTCAAAATAATCGATAAAAAAAACCCCATCAGAATTGAAATAATATCACTTTCTTAAGAGACCAAACAAGTGCCAGTTAGTAGTCAAAACAATTTGACTATTTTCTCATAACATTAAATCTATTTTTTAAACTATGTTAATTTTAGATGAAATATTGTCAGTTGTTATTAATTTTGACTAGCAATTCTTTCATCCATTTTGTTATAAATAGGAACTCAGATTAGGATTGAAGAAAAAACTAGACAAAATTAATAATAGATTTAAATCTACTTTTGAGATGTCTGCAAAAATGTGAAGATATGAAATTTTCAAGTGAAAACAATATTTACAGCTAGATACTATTTTTTTTGTTTTGATTGGTTTGTTTTATGGCCTGTCAAATTTCATTGGGCTATTTTAAGTGGTGAAGTCAGTTCTTATAAGCAAATATATTGTTTCAACTACTAATACTACAACAAATATTTTAAAATCAATCAGTCCACAAAGAGATTTATATTTTTTCTAATTATCTATTTTGCACTTACACACATTTCTAGCTTCATGCTTTCTTGAGAGTTTTTAATGATTTTTGCTGTGTAGTTTTTGGCTAATATAGGGGTGACCTTGACGTAGCGGCTGGTCATTCTGCAGGTGTTGGTTCTCTCTTTCTTCTTTTTCCGTTTCTAAAAGCGTGTTCTGTGTGTTTTTGTGGGTGTGTTTCTTTTTCTCTAATTAGTCTTTGATATTTGATATACCATAAAGTTTATTGGTTGTTTTATTCTGGGTTATTATGTGTGTGTATGTATGTTGGGGAGGTTTTTCTCTGTATAGTTATAGGTTACAATTAATATATAAACAATTATATCTTCAAGTAACTATTCTTAATTGAAATAACTCACACACTCTTATATGGTTTCAAGCATTCCTATCAAATACTAATAATTTGAAAGCAATCATATGGTTTTAGGCAAGTATTCCAAATTAATAATACTTTATTTGCACATGGTTTTACAGCTTCAAGTATTCTTATCTAATACTAATGATTTTCAAACAGATCTATTTGACTTATAGCTGAAACTCTAACAAGTACTACCATTCTGAATCAGAGTGAACCTGGGAGTAATGGCAATGAACACATGACTCCATACTTCCCAAAACACCAAAAGTGGAGTCTCACAACTCTCTTTTTACAGGAATGTGGTGCGAGGTTATACCACTCCAAGAGATGCAGTTGGTGCATTTTAGGTCCTGTCGATAGGGTGAGTGTTATTTTGGTGCTTCTATAGAATTCTTTATTCATGAAAGGAAAAAATTAATAATCATCAAAACACTGTTTTTTTAATTTTGTCTCTATTGTCATACATGAATGTAGAACCTCTACCTTAAACTTATGTCACATCCTCCCAAAACATACCAAGTTAAAGAGTGAAATTAAAACCAAACAAAACTCTATATACTTACTTTATGTTTGAGAATTATTTACAGCTAATCAAATTTTGGGGACTACAGAGTAAGTGCATACATACAGTATAAATAATTACATATCTACTGTATGTCACTTTTTTGATTTTTCACCAATATTGAAACTGGGACCAGGAATTGGACCCACAACCACAAGGTGATAGTCAGCTAGGATATTTGACTTGATATCTTGACCTTCTCAACCATATGTCCAAGTGGACTAAATAATTACACTTCAACCATTAAAGTTTAAAATGTTACAATTCATGGATAGATGAATGGAAGAATAAAAAATTTGAGGAGTTTTGATATTATTATTTGTTTGTTATGCTTCCCTGGGCATCTCCACATTTTACTATCTTCTCACATTAACTTTAAAAAATTTTTGCATAGAACATATACTATTAATACTCTCTCTCTCTATATATATATATATTACACACAGAAATCAAATTCAGTTAAGTAATTCATCTAATAGTTTACAAAAATGTCCTTTTAAATTCTTTTCATGACATTTTTTTTCTGAAATTATCCAAATTAATCTTAATTTTTTTTCTTCACTATTACTTTTTTTTTTTTTTATCTGATTAGACATTTTTTTTTTTTTTTTTTTTTTACAAGAATATATTACTCTATTTGAAAAAAATCCAATTGGTTAGTAGACTTAGTTTTTGAAATCTGTCTTGACTGAATTTCCAGTTCAAGGAAAAATATTGAAAAAATGTCTATCATAATTAGAAATTCCAGTATTTTAAAAGTTTCAATTAGATCACTTCTCATTCTTCTTTCTAAACAAGTAGTGAATCCTAATTGTTCTAATCACTCACCATAACTGTAATCTTTTGCTGCTTTTATTAGTTTTGTCACTCTTCTTTGCATGCTCTCCAATCTCAATATAATAATTATTTTCATGATGAGACACTGGAGCTCAGGCCTGACTACAATATTCTATATGAGGTATTATTAAGGTTTTATATGCTTTTAGATCATTTGCCTCCCTTGAAATAAAATTTCTAATCATTCAGCTAATTATTCCATTTGCTCTTGATACAATAAACAAAATATGATTTTCAGCTTTAAATGTATCATCAAAGCCAACCCCTTTATTACATTCCCTATTTACTTTATTGATTTCCCTGTTGCTTAATTTATATTTAATTTCAGTATTTTGGGATCCAATTCATAGTACTTGACATTTTTCTATATTAAATTCTAATTACCGAAATAGTTTTAGTTCTGATTTTATATCATTAAGTAAATTATTCATGAATATTAAAAACAACAACAACAATGATCCCAGTACTGATCCCTGAGGAAAACTGAAGTGAATATTCTGTGTTTCAGAATAATTGTAACTAATGTTTTACTTTCATAGTTCTATATGTTAAAAACTATCAAACAATATTTACTTTTTTTTTTTAAATCTATAGAAATACCTTAGTTTTTCATTTTCACTAGTAAACAATAATGTGATACCATATCAAATGCCCTGCTAAAATCCAAATATATATTATCTGTATTATCCCCTTTGATAAATGTTGATTTACTATTGATGAAACCATATTGATTACAATTTATATCGTCCCCTATAAAATTTAATATATGATTTCTAATCAATTTTTTAAAAATCTTACATAAGATAAATGTTAGAGAAACTGGTTGATAATTACTTTTTAAATGTATCAAACCATTTTTGTATATTGGTATTACAATTTCTGCTTTCCAAATATATGGAATAATGGTTTAAAAATCAGTTTGATTGTAGAAAGGATATATGAAAAAAAGAAAGAGGTTATTAATACAAAGACAGAAAGGAAAGAGAGAGAAGATTGGATTGTTTCGTGACATGTCAACCTAATGTCCTGTGGTTGGTTGGTTGGTGTTTTATGGCATATAAACCCTTGTTGGTTATTTCATGCCAAATCCCATATATATGATTTGTAAGTGAGTAGTTTGTATGTAACTTTATTTTTAAATGAATCACACAAGTTTAATAGTTTTAAGAATTGCTATAAAATATTAGTAGTTTTATTTATCAAGTATTCCTATCTAATATAAACAATTTGCACTCAGCTGTATGGTTTCAAACAATAATAATAATCCTTAGTAAATAATTGAACAGTTCCATTGGACCCTATCAGGTATTACTACTCCAAGTAGGAGTGGACCTGAGAGTAATGGCAATGAAGGAGTATTCCACATTCCATAAACTCCAGGACGGGGGCTTTAACATCAAATGCAGTTTCATATTCAGGACATCAGGACATAAGTCCTGAGTATGAAACTGATTTTATATTTTGAATGGTATTTAGATTTGGGTATTCAAGGGTTTGTAATAAATAAAGAGATTTGTTTTCTTCAGTGGGATGCTTTTTTTGTTAAGGAATAGGGATATCAAGGTATAAGTGCTTTAAATTTGTTAGAATGATATTTTTGTATCTATAGGGTGTCTCAATATCTATGGGACCCATGTGACTGCTAATAACTCTACTAATAATAATGTGTTCTTTTTTGTTTCAGATTTGAAAACAGTATACTATAACAAATATTAATTCTCGATCACAATGCCTTGGACAAGAGAGGAAAAAATATTTTGTGTCACTACTTATTTGGAGACAAAATCATTCAAAACAGTCTAAAAATAGATGCAACCCATTAATATAATAATGATTTATTACTGAGACAAGAAACTCAAAAAAGATTGCATATCTTAGAAGCTGATATAATAACAATTGAAAAAAAACAACAACATTGATTTGATGTCTCTAGCTCAAAGGATGTATTTTTTACCGGATGTGTTCCAAATGATCGTCAATACACTTGTCTCAGTAATAAATCATGATCATATTAATGGGTTGCATTTATTTTGAGACTTCCTCTAGTTGGATTTCTTTCAGAAATTGTATTATCTTCTTTTTTTGGTTTGATACTTTAAAAAGTTCTTTTACCCTTTTGGTGCAGTGCATTTGGCAACAAATGGCAGGAATGCACTTTTGACCATAAAATTAAAAAAAAATTATTAAAGTTTCACAGTTACGAAACTACAATACATTACTGGCATCAGCGAGTATATAGCACAAGTGAGGCCATAAAAGAATTTTTCATTCACTGTTACTTCTAAAAATTACTGTTTTAATAAAGTTTTGGAATAATTTTTTTTTTTTTTTTCAGGCTGGATTATATTGAACAAGAAACACTTTTGAAAGATATATTGCACAAGATCAAAATTTTTTTAATTGTAAGTTGCATCTCAGCCTCATGCCTTAGATATATTTGGGTGACTTAATTCACTTTCCACACCAAAAGTGTTAAAAACAAGTTGTTTTGTAATGATTTAAAAGAATTACAGTTTCATTAAGTAAAGTAAAGTAAAGTTGGCGACTGTAGTTGAGGGCGACCAGAAGGCTCCCTTTTCAATAGCTACTACACCGAGGTGTAGGGGAGGGCGCTACTCCTTTCTCTGGATTGCTCCACTTTACCCTCAATACATACCTTATATTGCTGAGTGTTAAGCAAGGAAGTATCAAGTACCATTTTTAAAGTCTTTGGTATGACGCGACCTGGGATTGAACCCAAGTCTCCTGGATCATTGACGAACACTATCCACTGGGCCGATGAGCCGGTTTTATATATATATATATATATATATGCATTATTATATATATATATATATATAATAATGCATATACTAATAAAACTGTAATTCTTTTAAATATAAAATATCAGATATATAATTTTAAATATTAAATAATATATATTATGTATAGTTATATACTATTATGTATATGCATTATTATGTATAGTTGCTAGCATACCACATACATTGGAGGTTACAAGAAAAAGGGAGATATTAAGAAGGAAGAAAAAAAAAAGAAATAAAGAAGGCTGAAAAAAAGGTGAAAGTAGGAGAGAGAAAACAGAAAAAGAAATAAGAAAACGAAGGAAAAATAAAGTAAAAAGACAATAGTGAAGATGTAAGTCAAAAAGAAGAAAACAATGGTGAAAAGAAAGAGAATTACAAAAGGAAAAGAAAAAAAGAAAAAAAAAAAGAAAGTAAAATCAAGGAAGAACAAAGTGAAAGAACAGAAAGAAAAAATAGAAAAAGGGGGAAAAAGTAAAAGAGAAGGAGAGAATGATAGAAAAGTTGAAAAAAATCAAGAAGGAAAGAAAAAGAAAGAAAAGAATCTATAAATGAAATCAATGGAGACTCAAAGTAGAAGACGAAAAATTGATAATTCGATATCAAAAATTGATAATTCAATATCAAAAATTTTCAACTTCAGGATAAAATTATTAACCAAAAATGATATTTGATTGGATTGCAATGAAAAAGATTTTAGATTTAAAAAAAAAAAAATCAATCAATATTTTGAAACCTAATAAGATACAAGTGACAAAAGATGCAACACTGCCTTTCCCCCAAGATCCATCAAAATATCTTTATAACTCAACTTCACAGGAAGCTGCCAACATCTGTAGGTAGGGGGTCCATATACATTCTGTTTTTTTTCTTCTTTTTTATGAAGAGAAAAACAAACAAAAACCTAAACAAGACTTTATTTCACTTAAATTTCTAAAAATTTATATTTTGCATAAATTTAGTTTTTCCCCTTTTTAATATAAGTTGAAAATAGGATAAATCTTAAGAGAAATAAGCTATCAAGAGGCTTTAGAATTTTTTAAGAAAACCAAAAGGTATCTTAGATGAACTACTCTGGAGCAATCTTAGATGACGTTAAAGTTCTTTGAATGATGAAAGAATCTTTAAAAGACCAACTTTTTCCTACCAAGTTTAAATGATATTAAGAGACATACAATAAGATGTTCACAGTTACCTATAGGCATTCGTACGAACCCATATGTATACATGAGTGCTCAGAGGTACCTACTGATGTAGACAGGTGTTACGTTTGGAACTAAATCTGACACGATGAGAAAAAAGAAGTCTGTACAGAAAATCAGATTGACATATTTTGCTATAGAACTAGTGTTACAAATATAAATTTATTTTTCACGAAAGACAAATTAGTATGCTTCTCATTCTTGGTAAGTTAAAATTTTGTCCTTTGTGGAATAAGAAATTCATTCTGATGATGCTATTCCCATAGGGAAACATAACAATCTGATTTTTCATACTGTCATCCTTTTTCTTAAGTTCATTGCTAACTATATGTATTTACCCAACTCCTCTGCCACAAGGTCAATTTTCTTTTAAGTGGAGTAAGGCTGGTTTTAATTCAGAGTTTTTTCTTCTAGACTGGTTACCATACCAAGTTAAAGAGCCCAATCTGCTCTGCTGTTTACTCATGGCTAGAGGGAGAATATTTGGATTCATGCCTTTCCCAAGGGTATTAGCACTTTGTGAAATACAAATTAGCCTTGTCCAGGATTTGAACTCAGTTCACTATGTCCATTTCCTACAATAAGTTACATTACAAATGTCTCTATTATAGATACCTATATGTGTAGACATATCTACATAGACAACCATATGGGTTCTAAAATGTAGAACTAGTATAATTGCAAATAGCATAGCTCTGATGTTTGATTCATTTCTTGGCACAAATGGTTTTGGCTTCTTGCCATTTGGCACCAAAAAAAGGAATAATATCAAGTTTTGTATGAAACACTTACCTTGTCTCCAATTTCCTGAGAGATGTCAAGATGTCTCTGACAACAAACAATAGCCTCATCAAATTTGTTCAAAACTTTTAGAGTGTTTCCGAGATTTCCACTGGCCTTTGCTTCACCTGCTTTGTCCCCAAGTGTTCTGAAATAGATAAAAAAGCCAACAGTCAATAATTTCCTAAACATTAAAATTTAGATGAAGATCTGTCAATCATAATTAATAATTTTGACTCATATCATCTTTCATGTTCCTAATTCTACTTGATGTTAGCAAGTAAAATAAGGAAGATGAAAGATAATACTAACCAAAATTATTAATAATAATAATTGTGATAAAAAGCAACTAAAATTAGGAAGGTATATGATAATATAAGACATAATTATCAATGATTGTAAAAAGCAGAATTTGGAAGATGAAGGATAGTACAAAACAAAATTATCAACAGTAATAAGTGACTTAAAAAATTTATTAACAAGCTATGAAAAATTGATAGATATGATGACTCAGTACCAACCAGTCTATTTTAGTATAGACTGAAAAGATCTTGGAGGAGAATCAACAACTTTTTCAGAGATAACGGTTTGGTTTGGTTTGGTTTAGTTGGGTTGGGTTTTATGGCATATCAGCCCTTTGAAGGTTATTCAATGCCAAATCCTGTTTGGTAGACGGAAAATGAACCCCCCTATCAGCCTTAAAGAGACTGTGCTCTAGATGCTTCATTTGGCATATCTTGCAGACTAATTTAGCTTTCTCCATCCACTTGACCAATGATGGCCCAGATACAGAGCCATCAAACTCCGTGATGAGTTTGAAGTCAAATTCTCCTCTGTCATTTTTGCCGAAATAGTTTGTTCTGTTCTTGATGACAACACCAGTAGCAAGTAAGCTTCGATCCACCCATACGGTAATGTTTTACCTATCCAATCACCATGGTATGGGTCAAACTGAGATGCTCTTGTGATGATCTCTGCCAGCATTTGACATAGGGGAAGGTCTTGCATTTCATCGTACCATCCAGTTATTACAGCACTTGCTCTGCACCTCACAAACATGTTCACTTTGTCATATGGGGTAAGCTATCTTCTCTTCTACAACATATATACTAAATATACACTACCAGTCAAAAATATTCAGTGACCCTAAAAAAATTTATTTCTCATCCTAAAAGTGTTATTTTTAATGAAACAAGTTAAGCATCACTATGTTTTTATTTATTATACAAAATACAAGTCTTCTTCAGTAACTTTGAAATCAATATAAGTAGATATCTTTTGAAAAATTGATTTGAAGGTATTTTTCTTTTTTATGCACCTTGCCCAGTAAAGAAATCTGTTATTCTTATTTTGTTTAAATTAAAACATAAATTTTGCAATATTCTTCTGGATCAAAACTTTTTTTTCTCAACAAAATGGCCAAAACACATAAACTTACTTTTGAACAAAGACAAGAGATCATTATTTTAAAAAAGAAGGATATTCAAGTAGAGAAGTGAAAAAAAAATTACTGGGCTGATTGACTAAAATAAATGACAAGAACAGAGGATGATTTCAGTCACCAGCTTGCATGACAGAAGAGTGACTGCTCCAAACATCACTGCTCAACTGAACCAATGTTGTGAAAAAATGTGTCAATATCCACTGTGAAGAGAAGACTGTGAAGCTGGCCTATATGGCAGAATTGTTGTCAAGAAACCACTGCTGAGGAAGCAAAAATGTCAAAAAGATTCAGTGAGCCAAGGCTCACAAAGACTAAACAATAGAGCTTTGGACTGATGAATCAAAGTTTGAAATTTTGGGGTCAAATAAGCCTCCAAGGCAGCAGGTTTAGAATATGTCCTAGTTGTCATTAGCATCTCTCCATGAGAGCGCCTCAAGTATTGGGTAATAAACCCAACACCCTTACCCTTTTTAAGTAAGGGGGCCAGGTACCAATTGGGAGGGGATGGCTCCTGGAAATTGGATAAAATCAATTTATACTCCAGTGGAAGCCAAAAAATTGATAGCATCTCTCTTTTTCTCAGTTGATGGTAGACAGAGAAGGCACTGGTTTATTGGAAAATTTCAGCTTATAAAGGGAAAATGATAATGCAGTTAATTAAAATTCTTTTCAAGGAAATAACGACAGAGACAGGACAGGTCATCGAATGGGAAGAAAATGCTGGATTAAAAAAAAAAAAAAAAAAAAGTAAAAAGATTTTTCCTGAAAAACTAGTTCAGTTGATAATTAATACTCTTTTTTTATTATTGTATAACTCATGTTTGTTTAGTTTCTATGTTTAATTATCAACCTTTGTGGGTTATTTAATGCCAAAGCCATCCTTGTAGAAAAACAGCAGTAATACTATTCAACTCATTGTTAGGGGGATAAGGGGGTGTATAACCTAGGAGTTAAATAGGTGCACATGGTGTTATCATTAGATATACATTTACTACCTGGCACAGAGATAGAACCTATAACCCCCAGTCAATAAATAATGTTTTCCTTGCTGCTTACAATTGGCTACCATACTAGCTGACTGGAATGAGTTAAACCAATGGAGCTATTAAAATCACACTGGTACTTCTAAGGGAGACTTAGCAGTTGCCTCATGAATCCAAGTCAGTCAATGGCATAATAGTGATTGTTGTAGAAAAGGCAGACAGACAACTGGACTATAAATTTTTTTCATTAATAAATGCTTTTGGACTTCATAAAGTGGTAAAACGTATAAGGTCAGATCGAAGTTTTTTCCATAGCCAGCTGTATGTCTAACATTCAAATGTAAGTAGTGCAAAAAGACAACATATTTGCAAAACATGGAAAAAACATTGCACATAATGGCATTCTCAGTAATGAATCGGAATTTCTCTAACATGCTCTATGTTTTTGTTTTTGGGAAGGATATAGAGAAAAAAAAAAAAAAGATGTGGTTGGTCCTGTGGATCCTGACCTTAGGGCAGCACCTTCCTATTACACAATTATTATTTGTCTAGTTTGATACTATCGTGACAGTAGTTGCAGAGTCTGGGCATGTTTTGTTATTATTCATATGTATATGCATTGGCACCCGTGTTAAACTGGCCATATTTTATATTCTATGTTTACAAGGAAGTAGTAAAATTCAGGATTGTCAGCAGTTGAGTAGAGATCATTATTAGTTCTTGAAGTACTGATTAGCCTTGTTTGTAGCCCAGTAAAATAGATAACCTTTTAAAAGTGGTGCAGGGGATATGGTGGTTATTGCCATAGAAAAGGCAGAGACAACTAAGTTTTTTTTAGTCATTGAGATGTGCATCATACACTGTGAAATTAAGATGCAAATTGTGTATATACACACATTATACATATATTTATATATGCACAAACAAACACGCACACACACACACACATATATATATATATATATATACATACAAACATACATACATGCATGCATGCAATACTGAGTATATTTAAAACAAAACCTGGCCTCAATACAGAGTAATAAGAAATCCTGCTGTTATGGTAACACAATACAATATTAGCTGTTTTCATGTCATTTTTTTTTAATTGCACACATGTATACAAAGCTTTTTTCAATGTATTAGCAATCTGGTCTCAATACTGAATAATACAGTGATGTGGTTTTTGTATTTGTTGTTTTTTCATCATCATCCAGTATCTCTTGAAAATCCTAATTTTACAATGAAACCTCAGATCCTAGAGACTATCAATACACTTCTTAACAATTGAACCAAACCTGCAAGATCTTTACTGAGTAGAATGTTATTATAGAGGCACTGAGCCACAAACCATGTACTTCCTTTCTGTCATTTTCTCCTCTTCAGCAAGTACAAAAGCAAAACCAATACAGCTATCAACAGGCAGACTAACAATGTAGGTAAGACTGCAAACTGCAGAATTGGTAGAATCTATTGATTTTGTTCTACTTCTCCAAGAATCTTCACTGAAACTATCAACACAGCCAGTCAGATTATGAAATGTGATAGGCAATACCTTGTGTCTTCATTTCTTCTTCCAATGTCAGCCAAGATGAAAGGAGGAGACTAGATCTCAAACCGTTAAGCAGAAAATTACCAGGCCTAAAAAATGTCTCTATAAAAGCTGTCATGCTCATTGCTAACCTTGACAGATAGCAGTAATCACACATATACATACATTAAAATTCTTATGTTTACATATAATTGTAAACTAGCAAAAATGGTACACTGACTTTTTTTTATTAGGGAATTCTATTTAAAAAGGTCTTAGAGAATAAAGCAATTTTCAGTCCAATTTGCAACCGAATGATAATTTTGGAGGGTTAATGTTTTTACAGAACATCATTTTCTAATCATCCAAATTCTTTATAATTATGGTTTGGTTTAGCTTCTTTGTTTAATGGCATATCAACCAAAATAATTAAGACATACTATTTTGAACCCTTCACTGATATTATGCACTGATGTAAGAATGGGAAACTGACTAGTTCATGAGCCATCTTGTATGTATAATCATTATAAATACCAACACACATTTTATATATATATATATATATATATATATATATATATATATATATAAAGTTGGTACTATTTACCAACCCCTCCGCTCGGGCAGGATATGACACAAGGTCAATTTTTAAGCGGAGTTTAACAGGTTTGAATTCAGAGTTTTCCTTCTCCTAGACTAGTTGCCTCACCAAGGCTGAAGAACCTAGTCCGTCCTACTATTTACCCATAGCTGGAGGGAGAATAAGGGGGTTCACACCTTTCCCAAGGGTATTTGCCCGAAAGTGAACGTAATAGCGCGACTGGAGTACGAACTCGCGTACTACGATTCCGCAGTTCATCGCTTTAACCATTACACCACGAGGTGGTGACTGTAGTTGAGGGCGACCTAATGGTTCCCTTTTCATTAGCTACTACACTGAGGTGTAGGGGGGCACTGCTCCTTTCCTTTGATTACTCTACCTAACCCTTGATATGTACCTCATAATGCTGAGTGTTAAATAAGGTGGCATCAAATACCATTTTTTGAGTCTTTAGTATGACTTGACCTAGGATTGAACTCCGGTCTCCTGAACCATTGGCAAACACTCTATCCACTAGGTCAATGAGCCAGTATATATATATATATATATATATATATACACACACACACACACACACATATATATATATATATATATATATACACACACACACAGGTATAATTACAAACACACACACCCAAGTGTGGAGTTGCTTGTGACATAATGGTTATTGCTGTAATGAATAGACATGATGACCTGAGTTCAAATCCAAGATGATGCTATTTGCATTTTATATTAGGGAAAGGTATGAATCTAATTATTCTGCCTCCAGTTATGGGTAGATAGTAGGGCAGACAAGGTTCTTTAATACTGATATGGCAACCGGACTAGGAGAAGGAAAACTCTGCATTGAAGCCTGTTAAACTCTGCTTAAAAAATTGATCTTGGGTCGCATCATGCCCTTGCAGAAAGGTTGGGTAAATACATATATATTGATTTAATCGTGATGCTGTTTGAAGGTTTCTTATATGTATTTAAAGAACGGCTCATTGGTCAAGTGGGTAGAGTGTTCACAAATGGTCTGGGAGACCTGGGGTCAATCCCAGATCGTGTCATACCAAAGACTTAAAAAATGGTATTTGATACCTCCTTGCTTAACACTCAGCAATATAAGGTATGTATCAAGGGTAAAGACTTAAAAAATGGTATTTGATACCTCCTTGCTTAACACTCAGCAATATAAGGTATGTATCAAGGGTAAAGTAGAGCAATCCCGGGGAAGAAGCAGCACCCTCCCCTACACCTTGGTGTAGTAGCTATCGAAAAGGGAGGCTTCTGGTCACCCTCAACTATGGTCGCCTACTTTATTTACTTATTTACACAACTCCAACGGCATGAGCAGAATACGACAAGGTCAATTTCTTCTATGCATACAGTTGGTTTGAAGTCATTCTTTTAAGCATACAGCTTCTTGAACTCCTTCAAGACTTAATCAAAGCAAAAGAACCTAGTCTAACCTACTATTTACCCAAAGCTTTCTGAGGGAGAACAGATGCATTTGTGCCTTTCTCAAGGACATTAGTGTAAAGTGAAATGCAAACAGTCTCATCCTGGATTTAAATTTGGGTCACCAATTTCATTTTCTGTGATGATAATGGTTACGCTAAGAACATCTCCCTGGGTTTCTTATATCTAAAAAGATTTCTATTCCCACATTCAGTGAACTTTTGACTGGTATACATACTAATTGACTTTTCCCTGATACAGCAGGAAAATAATCAATAATGATGATAAAGTATGCAGTGTTTCATACTATTTCCTGTAGTATAATTAAAATTAATGATTTTTTTAAGCATTTTTGTTGCACTTAGAATTACCAAGTCAAACATCTGCATAACAGTAAATAAATGCCATCATTAACTAGTGACTGACCTAAATTAGTATTAATCAGATCAACACCCATTGTCTTTCTAATTAAAGATGCAAAAGGCAATTCAGAAATTCAAAATAAAATTGTTCTTTTTGAGAGATTATAACATTTATGAAGGTTAATTGATAAATAAAGTCTCCAGTCCTATGAGGTGTGTGATTAAAGGGTATTGAGATTCATTCTTTGATTATTTTTTAAAAATTTTCCTTTTAAATAAAGATGTGTGCCATGGAGCAGCTTATATAATAGAATGATGAGTAATGAAGTCAGGATGAATCAGTAGTGATTTGGAAAAAAAAAAAAAATTCTTTCTGAGAGATATTTATGAAACTTGATAAATTGTATATGAGCAAAGAAGGAAGAACCAAGATTGGTTATGGTCATGCTGGGAATATCATTATATGAGGTAATTCATCATCATCATCATCATCATGTCGCGCTGGTAGCACAGATATCCCTGACCCTCTCTCGCCACTCCTCCCTATCGTTCATCGCCCTAGGCAGGTCTTCAGGACAACATCCCGTATCCTCACATAGTTGCTGAATGTATGTTTGTGCTTTTGCACGGCCATGTGTGGGGGTCCATAAGAGTACACAAGAGCAGAAAAAAGTGAAGGATGTGATCACAGAGCACTGAAAGCAGAAGTTCTGCAGGGCTAAAATATATTGCAAGGTTCACAAATGATAGGAGGACCAATGTGATTGTTGAGTGATATCCAAGAAACTGGAAAGGACCAATTGGGAAACCTCCATGATGATAAGGTGAAATTGTTAAGTGATTTGAACTAACAGGGAAAACATGGGTGAGAGCAAGGATAAAATGGAAGTATATTATGTCCAGTGATGTGGTAAACATCAGACAGCCTGGACAATAGAAAAATAATAATAAATGAAATTTTCAATTCAACAAGGTGATCAAAAGGTAATGAGGCAGGAGCTTCAGGATTTTTTTTCTTTTTTAGTAACTTATATAAATAAGTAATGACTTTAATAGCTTGTCAACCCATCGAGGGTTATTTTATACCAAACAGTAAGGAAAATATGGTCAGTGTATGTTAATACTTTCATTTTTTGTGTCATTTCTTTCAGTTGTATATCAAATACAAAAAATTTGCACACAGTTATATGGTGTCAAGTAATTAATAATGACAATCTTTAAACAATTATAGCTTGAAGTAACTATTCTTAAAACAAATAATTTAGTTATATAGCATCAAGTTATTCCAATAAAAAATATAAGTAATTTTCAAACAGACCTATTTGACCCATACATAGGACCCTAAAAGTTATTACCATTCTGGGTCAAAGTGGACAAAATAGTAATGGCAATGAAGGGATATTCCACACTCCCCAGAACTTCAGAACAAGAGCCTCACTATCAGATATCATCATCATCATCATGTCGTGCTGCCAGCACAGATATCCTGACCCTCTCTTGTCACTCCTCCCTATTGTTCATCGCTTCTGGCTGGTCCTCAAGGTTACATCCCGTATCCTCACAGAGCTGCTGTATGTAGGTTTGAGCTGGTTGCCCTGCTTTTGCTCGGCCATGTGAAGGGGTCCATAGGAGAACATCACTCATGAGCTCATCCCTGCTTTTCCAGCAGTGTCCTGCATGTCTGGTTCGTCTAACTTGGATAGTTTTCATGATTGGAGGTAAGTGGCCGTATAGCTGCTGCTTTGTGAGGTGTTGCCTCCAGGACTTGTTGAAAATTGCTCACAGTATTCTTGTGTAGTTGCTGTCAAGCTTTTTCTCCATCCGTTTAGTCAGCGCCCATGTAGTGCATCCATATAGCAGTATTGACATGACTGCAGCTTGGAAGAAACTGTGTTTCATTTTATCAGCAGCTGCAAGTCTATCAGATATAGTTTTAGGGGCTGGGTTAGAGGAGAGATCTTACCACTAAATTGGGTGTATCAGGTATTCCTATCTAATGTCTCATAGCTTATAAAATAAAGTCATGAGCAGTGATGTCTAGAGGTCTCGATGAATTTGAATTAATTGCCCCCAAAAATTCTTCTTTCCAAGATACAATAATATGATTGGTTTGGTAAGTTGGGTTTATGGCATATCAACCCTTGTAGTTTATTTAATACCAAATCCTGTTTATACATATATATTAGATATGATTTGTAAACATATTTTATTAACAACATTTTTAAATGAGCCTGAGCTCATTTTTTGCACACAGTTAAATGGTTTCAAGTATTCAACTTACAACCAGTCATTTGCCAGCACACAGCTAAATGGCCTCAAATATTGCTATATAATGGTCACAATTTAACATTAGTTTGTTTGTTGTTTTTAATGGCATATCAACCTTCTTGGCCTATTTAATGCCATATCCATCCTTGAAGAAGGACAGTAGTGGTACTATTTAACCCATAGCTAGGAGGATAAAGAGGTTCATACCTGTCCCAAGAGTATTTGTCTGAAAGTGAATGTAATAGTGTGACTGGAGTTCAAACTCACTTACAAAAATCCCACAGTCCAGTGCTTTAACCATTATGCTATGATGACACCTCCCCTTTTAACATCAATCATTTGTATGCCCATATAGTTTGTGGGTAATTTAATTTTTAAATGAGCCAGAACCACCATACTTGCACAATAACATGAATGCTAATTGATAAATAAAGTGTTCACTCCTACGAGGTGTGATCAAAAGAATTGAAATTTAAGTTTTAAGTGTTTTTAAATTATAAATTAAAATAAATACATGAGCACCACAAAGCAGCTTATATAATAAAGAAATGATGTTTTGAGATTTAGATGAATCAGTGCTAATTTGAAAAAAAAAAAAAAAAAAGAGAATTCTTTTTCCTGAGAAAATTTATGAATGCTAATTGATAAACAAATAAATGATTGATTTTAATGACATGTCAACCCATCTAGGGTTATTTCATGTCTAGAGGTTAGAGAATTGCATTTATTTTTTGTATAGATATTTCTTAACAGTTTGAGCCTGTTATACAGGTACACTGGTGGTACTTTTATCTCCCCTGACCTAACATTAACATGCAGTAGCACCAGTTTACTGGTGTTGAGAATGTGCTCTAATTGCAGAGGGTAAATTTAGGTTCAAAGCTCAAAGGGTTAAGAGGTTGTTTTTTTTGCACATGGTCCTATCAAATATAATTTTTAAACAGATCTACATGACCCATAGATGAGACCTTAATAGGTACAACCTCTCAAGGACAGAGTTGACCTAGGGGTTATGGCAATGAAAAGCTAACACTGTAATCCCCAGAGTTTCAGAAGTGGAACCTCACCATCAGATGTAGTTTAGTGTCATATCCAGGACACCCCTTTTTGGGGAGGGTATCTTACACCTCAGTTGGGGATAAGTTCAGTGTATTCTTAGCTCTGGCAACAGGCCTATTGATTAATAAAATCTCCAGTACTAGGAAGTATGATCAAAAGATATTGCAACTGGAGCTTCAATTTTTTCTAATTTAAGATTTAAATAAAGACGTGTGCCACTGAGCAGCTTATATATGTGGGTGAGTCAAAAAGAAATGCCTTTTTCATTAGTACAGGAATAATTACCAACACAGGAACATGTATTATAAATCAAAATGAAGCTAGCCTTCTGTGGATCACATCCTTATTTCTCAACATAGTCACAATTTCTCCCAATAGCTAAATCTCGCCAATTGATGATGTCCTCCTCCTGCATGACAATGCTCAACCATATACAAGCATCAGAACAAGAGAGACAACTGCCTCATTCAGGGGGACAACTTTACCGTATCTTCCATACTTACCAGATTTAGTACCTTTAGACAATCATCTCTTCTGCCCCATGAAAGAGGGTTTAAGAGCCAAACATTATGCCAGTGATGAGGATGTAAAAACTGCAGTGATGAAGTGGCTCAAAGAACAGTTAACAGAATTTTACAAGGAAGGGATACATGCTCTTTTCCAAGATATAACATTGCTATTCAGAGAAATGGCAACAATACTGAGAAGGAGGGATGTGATCCACAAAGGACCAGCTTCATTTTGATGTATGATACATGTTCCTGTATTGGTAGTTATTCCAGTACTAAAGGAAAAGTTTGGTTTGGTTTGGTTTCTTTGTTTAATGGCATATCAACCTTTGTAGGTTAAAGCCATTCTCCGAGAAGAACAGTAGTGGTACTATTTAACCCATAGCTGGGAGGATAAGGGGGTTCATACCTTTCCCAAGGTTATTTGCCCGAAAGTGAACATAATAGCGCGACTGGAATACGAACTCACTTACTACGATTCCGCAGTCCATCGCTTTAACCATTACACCATGAGGACACCCCCTACTAAAGGAAAAGGGATTACTTTTTGACTCATCCTCATAATAAAGAGTTGATGCCTAGAAGTCAAGATGAATCAGTGCTAATTTAAAAAAATAAATAAATAAAAAAAGTCAATCTCAATCTTTTTTAACAAAATTATTTTTGGTGAAACACAGGATTCTACAAGTGCAAAACTTTCCTTACTCACTAAACCTAGCTTTGTGATGTTTTCTTATATTTCCTACTCTGATAATTTATCTCAAGAGGAATACTTGAAGATGTAAAGGATAGAAAAAGACATACAATAGCAGAGCTTCACACCATATCAAGATAAGTTACAGAGGTACTTCAACCAATAGAAAACACACTGGAATAAGTATGTTGAATACTAAGGAGCCTCTTTAAAAAAAAAAAAAAAAGTTACATTTCTGTCTTGGTAAATACAGTTTCAATCTTGATACTTGTTGAACATATCTTGTATAAAACAAGTTTTAGACAAGACAGAATAATTTAACTGACAGTTAAAGGGACGTATGATATATTGCCATATACTATATACTGTGCACTTTTTCATTTTATTTAAAAATCTTTTTCCTTCTCCTAGACTCTTTACCCTACCAAGACAAGAGAGCTCAGTGTACCCAACTATATATGTATGTTCATTAGATATTTGAACATTATTCAATTGCTGGATAAGCGTTGTGTTAGTTACTTTGCTACGTGATTATTTGTAACACTTTTGCTCAGAAGTAAAGTAAAAGTGTGACACACAGTCACTAATTGAGAAAGTCTTCTGTTTCTGGTAATCAAAAGAATATTGTTAGGTGAGATGTGGAAGGCTCAAAGTATTTCAAATTGTCATAAAAGAACTGGAGTTTCCATTCTAAGATATTATCAGATTACTTTCAATTTATGTAACGGAGAAAAAAAAATGAGAAAGAATAACAAAATAATCTGAATGACTACTGGAAAGGAGGAAGGAAGCAAAGATGGAAAGAAAGAAGAAAAAAGTAAAAGCAGATAGAAAAAAAGAAGCAAGAAAAATAGAAAGAAAAAACAGTTGGAAGGAAAGAAAAAAGAAACACAAGAAAGAAAAAGCAGATAGAAAGAAAGATAAGAAGCAAGAAAGATAGAAAGAAACTGAAAAAAGAAAAAATAGATGGAAGAAAGAAGGAAAGATTGCAAGAAAGAAAGAAATGGAAAGAAAGAAAAAAACTAAAGAAAAACAGATGGAACAAAAAGAAACAAATAGAAAGAAAATAAAAATAGATGGAAAGAAAGAAAAAAACAGAAGAAAGAAAAAAAAGGATTCAAAGAAAGAAACAGAAGAAAAAATGATACAAAGAAAGAAAGGAAAAAACAACAGATGAACAGAAAAAAGAAAGAAAATAAACATATGGAAAGAAAGAAAGAAAGATAAAGAAAGAAACAGAAGAAAGAAAGAAAAAAAAACAGATGAAAAGAAAGGAGAAAGAAAGAAAGAAGAAAGAAAACAAAAACATAAAAAAACAGATGAAAAGAAAAAAACAGATGGAAAGAAGAAAGAAACAGAAAGAAAGGAAAAAACAGAAGAAAGAAAAAACAACAAAATAAAAACGGATGAAGAGAAAGAGAAAAAAAAAACAGATGGAAAGAAAGAGAAAAAAGAAAGACAAAAAAAAAACAGATGGAAAGAAAGAAAGAAACATAGAAAACTGGAAATAAACCAAATTTTTCCATTTCATTTTGTGACTTTTGCAGACACCTAATGTTCGACAGTTGAACCTTGCAGGTTTAATTTTGATTCTTTGTAAGGTTGCCGCCATCAATAATTGAATAAGATTTTTTTGTTTTTTTACTTTTATTACCTACAACAGAAAATCATAGAAGACACATGTAGACTAGAGAATGTTAAAAAAAAGAAGAAATAATAAAGTTTACTAAGTCAGAAGTGGATAAAATATGTACATTATTAATCTACTAACATCATTTCTATCAGAAAGGACAGGATTATGTAGAAATTTGCTCATATCAAATATGGTGCCAGGAAGTAACACAAGGTCTGTTAAATGTGGGACTCTCCCGTTTGGGTGGTGGCAAAAATTGTCATTGATCCTTAGAGGTATCAAAAGCAGAGGGCAATAAACCTGACCCTACTTGTTTTAAATGAGGGGGTTGGACCTGCCAGATGTTGATAGCCCCTTGTGTGTGTGTGTGTGTGTGTGTGTGTGTGTGTGTGTATATATATATATATATATATATATATATATATATATATATATGTGTGTGTGTGTGTGTGTGTGTGTGCGTGTGCATGCAGTATTTTCTCTTACCTCAAGTATATTTTTTCCCTTCCATAAATTCCCCATCCACTTGCTCTTCCTCCTACTCTTTATATAAATGTATATGACTTAGCATTGTATTTGTCATCCGCTTCCTTGAAAATGACTCCAGTTGGGACCAAAAATATTTGAGAAAAATAGTGCAACTTCCTAAATTCATTCCATCCAAATGTCAAATGACTTGTATAAAGACATGAATGGATAAAATATTGAATTGGTAGACATGAAGAGTCTGTCTGATTTGATTAAACACATACACACCTCTATCTTCAAGTTTCAAATTGATAATTGCAGATGGATATATATACATATATATGGCTCAACACTTCTATTTGTCTTTGGTTTTATGAGAGTGATGCTAATCATGTTGGCAGGTTGACAATGTAGGAGCACTGGTTGACTGAAATCCTTTTAAACTACTCATGTAAAAAGAAAAAGAAAAATGGAAAGAAAGAAAGAAAAGAAAGATTGAGAGAGACAAGGCAAAGGGATTTATAGAAAAGAGAAGTCTGAAGTAACAGAAAGAGAGAGTGAGAGAGAGGAAAGAAAGTAAGATAGATAGAGAGACTAAGTAGTGTTGTTTACTTAGCAAGTGAGTTATCACACTTACTTAGAAGTGCATACAATGTAATAATTATTGTCATCGGAAATGGAATCAGCGACCTGAATTAAAATCCTGAACAATGATTTTTGCAATTCTCTTCATGATAATACCCTTAGAAAAGGAATAAAGCCAGCTGTTTAGGAAACCAGTCTAGGAGAAGGAAAACTGAATTCTAACTAGCAATACTGCACTTATAAAATTGACTGTGTTACAACCTGTCTAGAGCAGATTGATTAATTTTAATGGCATGTCAACCTCTCTAAGGTTATCTTATGCCAAGAACTTAGGCAATCACATTCATATTTACATTTTTTGTGTATTTATTTCTTTAGTTTTCAGCACAAAACTGTATGATACCAAGTACAAGTATTCCTATCTAATATAAAAAATTTGCAAAGTTAAATGGTTTCAAGTAGCTAATAATAAGTTGTTGGTGACTGTAGTCGAAGGTCACCCGAAGGCTCCCTTTTCAATAGTTACTACACCAAGGTGTAGGAGAGAGCACTATTCCTTTCCCAGGATTGACCCACTTTACCCTTGATACGTACCTTATAATGCTGTTAAGCAAGGAGGCATCAAGTACCATTTTTTGAGTCTTTGGTATGACTCGACCTGGGATTGAACCCAGGTCTCCTGGGCCATTGGCGAACACTATAACTATTATGCTAATGTCCAGGTAAAATAATAATAATCTTTAGTAAATAATTAGAGCTTCAAGTACCGTATTTGACGGCATATAAGGCCCACTTTTTTTTTTTAGCGAAAGATATCTTTTAAAATTTCTCGACATCTTATATGCCATATGTAGGTTTAAAATTGATGATACCAAGTGTTGATAGATCAATGATGGATTTTTCAATTTCTCTCTCTCTCTCTCTCTCTCTCTCTCTATATATATATATATATATATATATATATATATATATATATATATATATATATATATATATAAAAACAAGATTTGGCATTGAATAACCTCTAAGGGTTGATATGTTATAAACCAATTAACCAACCAAGTTATTTTTTAATTTTCTTTTTAATGTTAAATACTATTAAGATGTGCTAACAGCACAGATTCCCTAGATACTCTCTTACCATTCATCCCTATCAGCCATCCCTCTTGATAAGTCCTCTAGTGTCTACACAGAGCTGGCAAATCTGTCTTTGCTGGTTAGCCATTACATGGTGTACCCATGTGTAGGACTCCATAAGAGGATAGGAATTTGTCTTTACTTTTCCAGCAGGGCCCAATATGTCTCACTTGTCTTAGATGGTTTATGAGATGAGAGGTAAGTGGCCATACAGCTGTTGTTTTGTAGAGTGCTGCTTCCAGGATTTGTTTAAAACAGCATCCTAGCGGAATTTTGATCTAGTTTTTCTCCAAACATATCAGTTAAGCCCAAGCGGAGCAACCATATAACAGTACTGACATGGCTACAGCTTGGGGAACATGAAGAGTTATTGGTTGGGTAGAGGTAAAAGTACAGGTTTTATTTTTCATAGGCCTTACCCTCTATTAACTCTTCTGAATGACGTACTTCTAAATTGAACAAAAAGTCAACTGGATATTATGACTGGGACTGAATAGGAAGAATATCTTTACAAGATGAGCCATGCAAGGAATTTTTTGTTTTGTCAGGAAATGGATAATGGATAAGTTGGCACCAAGATTCTGGCCCCTGCCAAAACATTTATCTTTAAAATCTAATTACAAATATCACACTGCATTAGCTATGTTTGCACTATCTTTTGGGTCAACAGGTGAAGCTGTGGTGGTGGTGGGGAATAGAGGGGATAGTGATGATAGATCCAGATGGAGAAGCAGGAAAAGAAATATCTAAGTCACACACCAGAAAAGCATAAACAGATTTTTCATTTTTTTAATAAAAAAAATTGATGTTTTTGGAAATTATAAAACACTTTAATATATACATTCATTTTTAGTGTGTGTGTGGATATATATATATATATATATATATATATATATATATATATTTATTAATTTTTACTTTCTGTGTGTGTGTGTATGTGTGTATATATATATATATATTAATTTTTACTTTCTGTGTGTGTGTGTGTGTGTGTGTGTGTGTGTGTGTGTGTATATATATATATATATATATATATATATATATATATATATATTTATTTTTACTTTCTCTGTGCATATATATATATATATATATATGTATGTCTTTTCTCTGTGCGTGTGTGTGTGGTGTGTATATATATATATATATATATTAGCTTGTACTGTGTGAGTGTGTGTATATATTAGTTTTTACTCTGTGTGTGTGTGTATATTAACTTGTACCTGTGAGTGTGTATGTATGCATGTTTTTTTGATGTATTTGAAAAAAAAAGTACAATCTTTGAATGAAACATGCATGTTTTATCTGAACATTGTATTTTTTCCCCTGAATACATGAAACTTACGTATGAAGCTTATATAAAGAAGTAAGAAAACAATTTACATTGGGTTTTTGCCTGCTCTACTGACCAGTATTTGAGCACTTTCTTGATTTAAGAAAAATATTTTTATGATTTGTTCTTTTACTTTATATCTATATAGTTTTTATTATATAAATAAAAGAGATATTATTGGGCATAAAAGTCATACATACACTTTAATATGTTTACAATAAGGAAAAATAAAAAAAATTAGTTTTTGATTTTTACTGATAAAATGATATAATTCAAAAATCAAATACCAATCAATTTGTGAAACTCTTCACAGTTCTTCATGATTAGGTACCAAAAAAATCGGGGGGGGGGAGATAATTTTTTTTAAGAACTGTCATATTTAAATATCACATAGATTCTATAGGTGAAATCTGAATTTAATGCTTTTTTTGAAAATTATTGTTTTGAAATTTAGTATTAACAGTAAAAAACATTCTTAATTTTCTTGAGAACTAAAAAATCATGAAATTATTTCAAACCAAGGTATACCTTTTTAAAAATAGTATTTTAAATGTAAACCAAAAAAAGAAATTGTAATATTACAAATTTTACATTTTAATTTTTACTTTTTATTGTAAAGATAAATTTTTATTTCTATGCTTCTTTTTATTATACCTCCCTATAATGTCACATTTTTAGAGGGTGAAAAAGAAAAAAAAAATTCAACAAATTATTTATTAATAACTTAAAATTAATTTTTCAAACAAATTATTTCCATATTTCTTAGAACAAAACATACTTTTTTTAATCAGTGTAACTTAAAACTTAAAGAGAAAAGAAAAAGTAAAAGAACCTATTTAAAGAATAAATGAATTAATACTAAAAATTTTCCACCCAAAAAATAAAGACACATTTTTAGTTCTGGACTTCTTTTTATTGTAACATTTTTATAGGGTAAAAGAAAATAAATTAAACAAATACATTTTTTTTATCACTGTAACTTAACAGGCAATTAAGAACTGAATCTCAATTTTTGTCAAATTTAAAAATTTGTTTTAGAAAAATGAAAAAAAAAAAGAAAAATGTTTCAAAACCACTCATGAGTTTAGGGTTACATTTTTTAAAAATAATTTAAATGCAAAAAAAAAAAACAAAAAAAAAAAAACAATAATACTGTAATATGTGAATTCTCAGATTCTTTAATCACTAACTTTTTTTTTGTTGAAAATGATTAACTAAAAAAATTCTAACAACACTAATTGTGAAAAATAAAAATTTATTGGAGACAACAAAAAAAAAAACAAAAAAACCTTTTACCAGTATAGGGTTAGATATATTTTTATGAATTATTTTAAATGTGAACTAAAAGGAATAAAGAGAAAAATCAATCAACAAAAAATGAATACTTTTCATTTGAATCAATAGGCAAAATCTTTCAATGATAAGAACACATTTTTAATTCTTAGCTTATTCCTCTTATCCCTTTCTATCTCACTCATAGGTGTTCATAAGATTCTTTTAGTCCAGTTAGGGTCCAGATACTTCTGCTAGTATGTGTCTATACACACACAGAGTAAAAACAACTTTAAAAAAATAAATGGGTTATTATCAGTTTCGTGGTTAGCTTAAAATCAATAATCAAGCAATTTGGGTTTTGTTGGTCAAAGATGTCTTTTGAATATATAATTGCTAGTAGTAAACCATTTGTATTTTTTTATTGAATTGGTTTTAACTGAAAAAGTAACCCTTATCAACTAATATCAAGCTCTGTTACTGTGACAGATGCAAAATCTTATAATTTAACTCTAAGTTTAACTATCTTTAGGTCAAGTTTTAAAGTCCTAATATTTCAGGCGAAAAGTTGACATCATCATATGTAAGGCAGATATGCTGGTGATGGTTGAAGTAAATACACACACACACACACACACACATATTTATATATATATATATATAGAAACAGTTCTATTTCTAACAATTCAATTTAGCATGAGTCATTTGTTTGCATTCAGTTTAAATGTCAAACAGTTTTATTTGACCCATAGATAGGACTTTTATCAGGTGCTACCATTTCAGGCCAAAGTAGATCTGGGAGTGATGGCAATGAAGGGGTACTCTGCATTCCCCAAAGCTCCAGCATTACTGGAGTCTTACCATTAGATTGTTTAATGTCATATCCAGGACATTCATTAGCAGGTGGGGTGGAAGGAAGCTTTTACCACTGCATCAGTTGTTATGTCAAGAGTGCCTCCATGAAAGTTTTATTTTTCTAGTACCAGCCCAGTCAGCTGAAAAGGGTCTGTAAAATAAGTTGACTGCATCTCTGGAGAGAAGTAAGACCCCCACCCACTACAAACAAGTGTCCTGGATATGACATTAAACCACCTGCTTGGCCCAGATGGCTGGAGGAGGGAATCTATGAATTTGGTTTGGTTTTATGGCATATCAACCACTGTAGGTTATTTAATGCCAACTTCATTTTTATACATATAAACAGTTCTATTTCAAACAATTCACTTTAGCATAGGTATGCAGTTTAAATGTCAAAACAGTTCTATTTGAAATAGTTCAGTTTAACATAAGTAAACAGTTTAAATGCCAAAAACTGTTCTATTTCTAAGAATTCAGTTTAGCATAAGTACAAAGTTTAGTTCTATTTGACCCATAGATCAAGGTCTATCAGGTGTTATCACTCCAGGCCAGAGTGGACCTGGGAGCAATGGCAATGTAGAAATACTCTGCATTTCCTAAAGCTCCAGCATTACTGGAGCCTTACCTTCAGATTATTTAGTGTCATATCAGGACACTCATTTGGGGAGTCTTACTCCTTTGCAGATAAGTAGTCAGTGTATTCTGCAGCTGCTGCCAAATGGGCCAGGGAGTCTGTAGAATAGGCTAATTGCAACTCTGCAAAGGGATAAGACCCCTTCATCCCAATGAGGGTCCTAGATATGATACTAAACCAACTGATGGTGAGGCTTCAATCCTGGAGTTTGGGGAATGTAGAGTACCCATTCACTTCCAGTACTCCCAAGTCTACTCTGACTCAAAGTGGAAGTACCTTTTAGGGTCCCATCTATGGGTCAAATAGGACTATTTAATCATTTACTTTATTTGAAACCATTAAATTGTGTGTAAGCAAATGATTAGTATCAAATTAGATAGGGATACTTGATTAATAGAATTACTAATGTTAAATGGCAGTACTTGAAACCATTTAACTATGTACAAATACATGAGCTTTGGCTTATTTAAAAATAATGTTGTCAATAAAATATTTCATTTACAAATCATATATCATCATCATGTCATGCTGCCAGTAAGGATATCCCTGACCCTCTCTCGCCACTCCTCCAAATCGTTCATCGCTTCTGGCAGGTCTTCAGGGTTACATCCCGTATCCTCACATAGCTGCTGTATGTATGTTTGAGCTGGCCGTCCTGCTTTTGCTTGGCCATATGTAGGGGTCCATAGGAGTACATCACTTATGAGCTCGTCCCTGCTTCTCCAGCAGTGTCCTGCATGTCTGGTTCGTCTAACTTGGATAGTTTTCATGATGGGAGGCAGGTGGCTGCACAGTTGGTGCTTTGTGGGGTGTTGCCTCCAGGACATGTTCAATATTGCTCACAACATTCTTGTGTAATTGCTGTCTAGCTTTTTCTCCAGCCACTTCATTAGCATCCAAGTAGTGCATCCATATAGCAGTATTGATACGACCACTGCTTGGAAGAAACTGCATTTCATTTTATTGGTCAGGTCTGACTTCCATAAGATCGATAGCTTATCAATAGCTGTCCATGCCTTCATTAGCAGCATGTCAATGTCTTTTTCAGTTGATGAGACACTGCTTCCTAGGTAGTTGAATTTGTCTATTAGTTTCAGAGAACTTCCGTCTAGTGTGAAAATGTTGCCAGTTTGATTAAAGCACATGTATTCCATTTTGTGTGCATTGACATGGAAGCCAATGTCTTTGGCGGCTTGTTCCAAACTATGCAGTAGTGTTTTGGCTTGGTTGGGTGTATTTGCCAGAATGGCTATATCATTGGTGTAGTCGGCGTCGGTAATTGTTTTTGCGGGGTACCTTCTACTTTTCTTTGTCAGCTCAAAGCAGTTTTCTTTGATTTTATCAATCGATGTTCTAAGCACATAGTCTAGACAGATAATAAAGAGGTATGGGGCTAGCATGTCTCTTTGCAGTACTCCTGCTACAATGTCGAAGTATTCTGTGTCTCCATCTGGTGAACATACTTTCACTTTGGTGTTTCTAGAGAGAATCGTTATTGCTGCGACAGTCTCTATTGGTACACTGTATGCTAGTAGGATTTGTTCTATCTTCCCTCTGTGAATGGAATCAAAGGCCTTGGTAAAGTCAACAAATAGTATTGTCGCCTAGGTTGATATGCCATAAAACAACCAACTAACTTTTCCTGTACCATTATGGCCAAAGAAATTACTTCAAAAAGAATTAGGATAAGTAATGTTTTCACTCTATTGTAAACAAAAAGAGAACAAATCACTGACTTATTATAAATGTTATGTCAATCAGTCTTGGGTTATTCTATGCCTTGAAGTTAGAGAATCACATTCATTGTACCTTCATATTTACAATTTTTCAGTTGCTTCTTGATTTTTTTTTTGTACACAGTCCTATCTAATACAAATAATTTTTAAACAAATTAATTTGACATTATAAATAGGACCTTGACAGGTACTACCATTCGGGGACAGAGTGGACCTAGGAGTAATGGGAAAAAAAAGAGTACTCCATACTCCTCAGATCCCCAGCATTGAAGCCTCACCATCAGATGCAGTTTAGTGTTCTACCTCGGACACCCCTTTTTGGGTAAGGTCATACTCCTCTTTTGGAGATACAGTCAGCATATTCTAAGCCCCACCAACAGAAAGAGATCTAGGGGTATGGAGAGTGGAGGCAATAACTAAATTTTTTTCACTCCATGAGTTAAATTGGAAGCAGGAAGATAGTGAGAAGGAAGCTTTTACCACTGCATCAATTGTGTATGAGAGAGTTAAAGCATTTGACAGTCATTTCTGTTCATCAAAATGGTCTGAAAGATTAGCTTTAAATCTTCACTCTATGGCAGACGATTAAAGAGAGAAAGATAGACAAAAATGAAGAAAGAGAGCAAAAGGATGAGAGTGAGAGAGAGTGAAAAGGAAAGTGAGGGAGGGAGAGAGAGAGGAAACATCTAGTATTCAATTTTTTTGTTCATCAAAATTTCCACACAGCAAAAATGTTTTATTTTTTCATGTAAAAATCTTTTTATTGTAAATCTTATCTGAAAATTGATAAAATGCTCTTTCCTTTATGATGGCCCACCAAGATTTAAAAAAAATAGAACAAATAAAAATAATCTACAATAAACTTTATGATTCTCTGTAAGTGATGAACAATCAGTAATTATCAAAGTTTAATTTTTTTTCTAGGAGAAGCCTGGTTAGATGTATAAGGTGTTCATCAAAATGAACTATGAAGTACCATTGGTATACAGAACTGTTTAATCCACAGCTAGATATAACAGGTTTTTGAGAGAATGAACTATGAAGTGTCACTGGTGTACAGAAGGGTTTAACATAGAGTGCTTAAGAATTGTAGGACCAATGTACCATCAGAATATAGTGACTCATCTTTTTTATGTTTCTCAGTTGCTTTCTCACTCTTCAAAAGGTGAGTTTAATCAAGAGGAGTTTATTCTCTACATGAATAAAGGAGGCCTTTTTATATCTTTATCAACACCAGTTGATATACCACTTAAAACAAACCAAATCTTTCTCTTTCATTATATATATTTACCCCTTTACATGAGCAGGATGTGACAGATGGTTAATTTTTAAAGTGGAGTTTAACAGGTTTGAATTCAGAATTTTTCTTCTCCTAGACCGGTTATCATACCAAGATTAAAGAGCCAGTCTTCCCTACTATTTACTCATAGTTGGATTCATACCTTTCCTAAGAGTACTAGTGCTATGTGAAACGCAAACAGCCTTGTCCAGGGTATGAACTTAGTCTGCCATGTCCATTTCTAATGACAATAACAATTACACCATGGACACCTCTCTCTCTATAAAGAGGTCCTTACGCATTCCTTTATACTCAAAACAAGAGCAACAGCAGTGTATAACAAGTCAAGCAACCTACAACGCTTCATAATAATATGAAAGATCTAATTGAAAATCATCAACAGAGATGAGATTTTGTCCTTTTAGAGAGAAAAATAAAATAAATGTTAACATGATAAATACCATACAAAATAATCTCTCCATATGATTCCTGAACCACTTATTAGAAAACATTCTCAGACAATGTTGACATAACTTGGTAGGGGAAGAGGAAGACAGGCTGACATGCAGTTAAAAATCAATCTTAATTGCTTGAAAAAACAAAAAAAACAACAACAAAAAAGACTGATTTTAGCATTAAATAACTCATCAAGGGTTAACATACCATAAAACTAACCAACGAATAAAATCTAATTAATAGCAAGCATGATTAAAATCAGTTTAAGAATCTTGTAAAACCCAGGAGAAAAGACTACCATGCAGTAAGGAAATCTTAACATTTTTCATGTTTGCTGGAATAACTGGAAGCAGTAATACCAGCTTAAAATAAATGATGAGTGGACAATGGTGAAAAAAGATTGAATAGTCAAAGTAGCGATGAATTTAGACAGAGTGAAGCATAATCATGTCATTTAACAGCAATAAAGAAAGATTTATAGTCAGTTCTCAAGGCAGTAGAGACATTCTACAATAAACGTTAACAAGGACAAATGTGGAATTTTGCTTGAGAACAATGACTGTAGCAAGAATTCTTAGCAAGAAAAGAGACATGTTTATCTGACGTCTTGAGCTATTGTCTCAAATAGCTAAATTCAAATAATTTTTTGCTAAAGATATTTTCTTAAAAATAAAAACTCCTGGAAAAGAAATAGTATAAAGTTGTCATAATAATGAGAAAAAAAGAAAAAAAAAAAAAGAATTATTATCTACTTGATTTTTTCTTCCTCCTCCAGTTGACAAAACATCAGTAACTATGAGAGTAAATAAAAGTGCTAATGTGTACTTAATAAATCGTATGTGTGATATCATGGGTTAGATAGACAGATATTTAATAGGGAAAATATCTGAAATATCAGCTAGCATACACACTCCCACATATTTCTGATAGCTGTCACGTATTTAATATAAGGTTTCACTTATTTTCAATTACTGGATAAAGCTTGCAAATGAGTAAAGGGTAGTGAATCCTCGTGGTAGAGAGGTTAATGTGTTGGACTATGACATTGTAGTAAACAAGTTCAAACTCCAGTAATGCTATTATTTTCACTTTCAGACGAATATTCTTTGGAAAGGTATGAACTGCCTTTCCCCTCCAAGCTATGGGTTAAATAAACACACACACACACACACACACACACACACAGTCCATTGGCCTAATGAGTAGAGTGTTTGCCAGTGGTCCGGGAGATTGTGGTTCAATCCCAGGTTGAGTCATACCAAAGACTAAAAAAAAATGGTACTTGATGCCGCCTTGCTTAACACTCAGCACTATAAGGTGAGGATCAAGGGTAAAGTGGAGGAATCCAGGCAATGGAGTAGCGCCCTCCTCTACACCTCGGTGTGGTAGCTATTGAAAAGGGAGCCTTCGGATCAACCTCGATGAAGGTTGCCAACTTTACTTACATTCATGAGATGCCCATCATGTAATGTTTATCATCATTGGAAATGGATACTGTGACACAAGTTCAAATCCTGGATGAGGCTGATTGCATTTCACATAGCACTAATACTTTTGGGAAAGATATGAAACCAATTGTTCTCCCTCCAGCTCGAGACAAACAGTAGAGCATATTGTGTTCTTTACCCTTGGTTAGGCAACCAGTCTAGGAGAAGGAAAACTGAATTCAAACTAGTTAAACTCCGCTTAATATTTGACCTTGTGGCACATCCTGTCTGTGCAGAGGGATTGGTAAATATACACACAAACACACACATATATACATACACAAGTACATGACTCTTATAGTCATTGATATAATTCATTTTCATTATATTCAAGTCTTGTCTCTTATGGCAAGGGTTGGATGATCCGTTTCTTAAAGAGTTAATAGATAATTTGTCTTTCATAGAAAAGGTTATTGATTGCCTTGCTGGCAAAGATTCATTGATTCAGGAGAAAGGAAAAAGATTTTGCTTGTGAATAACATTCATTGACCAAAATATCTTTTTGCATGGCACTTATATAAAATGCACAAATGAATAGTTACAAGTCACTAGTGTACAGCCAAATGTTGACCTTTATTCTAGTGACAAAGTTCTTAACAACTAACACTGCCTGTGAGCCAAGACGCTCTAGCAAGAAGCAGGTACCTTTGATGTGGCCGTGAGCACATGAAGCTCGAGCATCAAAGTTTTAAGTTCTACTGATTTTGAAGAAATGTCAGCAAAGTTTGGTGGAAAGAGTAGAGCCAGACATAAGTTGATCCATGTATATATCCAGCTAACTTCTTTGCATGACCAGGATGCATCACAAGTTCAATTTTTAAGGAGAATTTAACAGGTTTGAATTCAGAGTTTTCCTTCTCCTATACTGGTTGCCATACTAATGTTAAAGGGCCTAGTCTGCCTTTCTATTAACTCATAGCTGGAGGAAATTGTTCCAACTTCCACCAATTTGGAAAAATATCTGTAAAGTTTGGTCCAAAAGGTAAAATTGAACACTCATTAATATAAGTAACACATGTTTATATATATATATATATATATGTATGTGTGTGTGTGTGTGTGTGTGTGTGTGTGTGTGTTTGGGCAGCATTTCTTCATTAATGCATATTTCATTGAACAATATAGACATGTTTGGTTTCCAAATTTTTGTATACATCCTTTTCAGTTGCCAAATTGATTTTACAGTGTCCGGTGGGAATTGGTTGATGAAATTCTCATAACTAATTGTTACTCTTGTACTTTCAGCATGATCTTGGGCCATCATCCAGGATGTGTATATTGCAAAGCGATATGACCTTTGCATGTACATTACTACTTTGTAAGTGTTTATTATTTATATTAGTGTTGTAACATTTTATTCCTTTCTATAAGTTGCAGCAGTAGCTAAAGACATTTAAGTACATTAGTACTGGATTCAAAATTGATTCTATTGAGTTTGGGTTGTTTCATTCTGATATGGAGCACCTTGAGAATTTGTAATTTTTGTTTGTTATTTTGTTGTTCTAATATTGTTGTGTTTTTGGTAACAATTTTCTGAAACTCAGTTTTTGGGCAGAAAACTGAGGTATTACCCAGGAAAGTCAATTTTTAAAAAGAATCCCAACATGGTCAAAAGTACTTGAACTACAAGTTTAAAAAAATTTGGTAAGTTTATATACACTGTATTTGACAGCTCATAAGACATGCTTGAGTTTGGGCAGGTATTTAAAAAAAAAAAAATAAATATCAGGTGAAGTGTTTTCACCTGACATTTATAACCCTCTCCACAATCAGGTCATTTTTAAAGTTTCACATGTCTTCAGATCCTTATTAAATCCCAATATTTTACATCTAAAAACCTTAATAAATTTGTTTAGGTACATGAATGGCTAAGCGTTGCCACTTGATTTTCTTCCTGACTTGTTAGTCAATTGGTTGTTTGGGTTTTATGGCATATCAACCTTTGTAGGTTATTTAATGTCAAATCTATTTTTATACAAATAATCAGTTCTATTTCAAACAATTCAGTTTAACATACAAAAACAGTTCCATTTCAGACAATTCAGTTTACTATAAGTAAGCAGTTTAAATGTAAATACATAGCTTGAAATAGAAATATTTTTGACAATTAAACTATTTAGTTTAGTCAAACAGTTTTAATTCAAACAATTCAGTTTAGCATAAGGTATGCAGTTTAGTTCCATTTAAACCATAGATAGGGCCCTATCAGGTGCTACCACTCTGGGCCAGAGTGGATCTGGGAGTGATGGCAATGAAGAGGTGCACTGCATTCCTCAAAGCTCCAGTATTACTGGAACCTCACCACCAGATTGTTTAGTGTTATATCCAGGAGACTCGTTGAGGGGGGTTACTTCTCTGCAGAGATGTAATCGGTGTATTCTACAGCCCCAGCTGACTGGGCAATTCCTGACTTGTGTTATCTTAAATGAAGTACCTCTTCGTACAACTGTTTACATTATTACATCAGCATTAGAACTAGTCAGTAACCCAAAGCTGACCATTGACCTCTCTCTCTCATATATATATATATATATATATATATATATATATATATATATGAATAAGATTATCACACTCTTCCCAGTCCCATAGAGATTTCATTTTTTATGGAATAATAAATTCATTTTGATAACACTATTGCAAAACATCAATCTGTTTTTCCATATTATCTTTCTTTTTTTCTACAACTTAGGTTCTTTCTTCAACAATCCCAATATCTGGGATAGCACCACTATAAAATCGAATGCAGACCGGTTATAAAATCACTTTTTAAAATTAAAAAAACAAAAACAAAAAAAAAAACAAACAAAAAAAACATTTTAAGATCATTGTCATTAGAAGCCCTTCAGCATATCTAGTTTCCTGATATGAATCAATCTTCAGATGCTTGTGCAGATTGTAATAATTTTTTTCTTCATGAGTTTGTAACCTCTGACAGTCAGTGCTTACAAATTAAAGAAAAATAATTACAATCTACATAAGTATCTGAAAAGTGATTCATACCATGAAACTAATAGTTATATTGAAGGTCTTGTAACAATAGTTATCTTAAAATGGTTGTACTCTTTTATTCTTAGGTTTGGTTTGGTTTCTTTGTTTTAATGGCATATCAACTTTTGTGGGTTATCTAATGCCAAAGCCATCATTAAAGAAGAACTGTAGTGGTACTATTTAACCTATAGCCAAGAAGGGGATAAGGAGGAGGTCTATACTTTCCCCATAGGTATTAATTGGAAAATGACTGTAATTGCACGACTAGAATTCAAACTCACTCTGATGTCACTGACGAGCATGTAGCCATTACACAAGGACTCCTCCACAGGATGTATGTCTCCTCATTCAATAACTAATAGATAGCATGTTAGTCCCTATGCCACAGAGACAATCCCAATTATCCTTAGGCCTTCATCCCTTATGAGACACTGTTTGTTTGTTTGTGTGTGTGTGTGTGTGTGTGTATAAAAACATTCTAAGAACAATGTTTTGAAGATTGTTTCAGCTTTATGTTAAAGCCATTTGGAGTCTGTGTTAGAAATGTTTTATCTATTCATCTGTGTTCCTATCAATCTATTATATAGACTAGAGATTAAAATCACTTTTGAAAACTTAAAATAAACTTTCAAAAATGAACAACAATACCAACAACTTTCTTTAAACAGAGCACAACTGGTTAATAGCTTAGAAAGTTGGAATATGAGAATTACATGTCACATTTAACTGATGGTATCTTGTTACATAAGACTTTTTATTATCTCTCTGGTCTTCTTTGACTGTCTGCTGAGTCCTCTAACCCTCATTCAGAGCTCTCTTTGGTCTGTTTCTGCCTCTACAACTTTTTTCAGTGTTAGTCTTCTGAATTAAATCTGCCAGCTCACATATATACATAATAGAGAGCTGGCATTCTACCAAACTGTTATATGTAATGTTATGAGATATTTAAAATTTGAAGTTAGAGTTTCAAAAATCCCTTTGAACATAAACATCCCTCTTTAAAGCATTGCTTGTCAGTCAGGTGATTTTGGCACATTTACTCACATTTACAAAGCCAACTAACATCATTAAAGAAAAATGTATCAGAGTTATGAAAAATAACAATTGAAATTGAGATAAAAAAATATGAGTCAAATATTAAATACTAATGTTTGATACTTAAAAAAAAAAGAATATATATATATATATATATATATATATATATATATATATATATATATATATATGGAGAAAAGGTAGATTTTGGTAAATCTGACAAGATGAGAAAAATAAGAGGAAAAGTGGATGAACCAGAATACTGAATATGGATTGAGTAATGATATATATATATATATATATATATATATAACGTCTATAGGAGAGGGCACTACTCCTTTTCCTGGATTGCTCCACTTTACCCTTGATCCCTATATTATAATACTGAGTGTTAGTAAGGTAGCATCAAGAATCATTTTTTGAGTCTTTGGTATGACTCAGCCTGGAATGGAACCCCAATCTCCCAGGCCATTGGTAAGCACTCTACTCACTCAGCCAATGGGCTGGTAGAGAGAGAGAGAGAGAGGGTGTGTCTGTGTGTTTAATACCTTAATGATATTCTGATTGGAAAAGTATAAACCTTTTTATCTACCTCACCATGTATGGATTAAATAGGACCACTACTATTCTTCTACAAAGATAGCTTTGGTATTAAATAACCCATGAAAATTGATACATCATTAAAACAAAGTAACCAAACCTAGGGTCCTATCTATGGGTCAATTAGAATGAAACTGTGTACTTATGCTAAATTGAATTAGTTGATATAGAACTGTTTTGACATTTAACAAAACAC
Source organism: Sepioteuthis lessoniana (assembly GCA_963585895.1). Lineage (NCBI taxonomy): Eukaryota > Metazoa > Mollusca > Cephalopoda > Myopsida > Loliginidae > Sepioteuthis > Sepioteuthis lessoniana. Next base: position 45,450 of record CAUZXS010002877.1, on the reverse strand, counting down.
GGTACTTATACTAGAGTGATTTGTTTGAAATAGAACTGTTTATATGTATAAAAATGGATTCAGCATTAATAACCTAGAATGGTTGATGTGTCATAAAACCAAACCAAAACCAATGAGTGTAAATAAAAAACTCTACTTATACTAAACTGAATTGTTTAAACTGTGTACTTATGTTAAACTGAATTGTTTGAAATAGGACTGTTTATATGTATAAAAATGGATTTGGCATTAAATAACCTACAATAGTTGATATGCCATAAAATCAAACCAAACATTAATCTATATATATGTTCATACCACAAGTCCTTAAATCTCTAGAATATGGAGTCAGAATTTAAGCCAATATCATAAAATACCAATAGAATGAGGGTCAATATTCTTAACACCAGGACATAGACTTGCATTGGTCAATAGAATATTGAGTGAAAACCAATAAGAGCTAATGACCAATAATCCCAATTCTAAATCTGTTGGTCAGGATGTTGGGGGAGTAACAAGCAAGCAAGCAGTGAAAGGAATTTTAGCATTTTATTAAATTTGTTAGTGAAATATTGGCTGTATGGTTGGATGAGAGAGAGAGAGAGAGAGAGAGAGAGAGAGAATGATCAACTTCTGCAAAATACAGTCATTATAGATAGATGGTAAAACAGACATTATCGGTGTTATCTTTTTATTGGGTATTTTCTATTTATTAGCTATTTTATCTCTTATAAATGTACTAGCTGAAAACTTGCCCCATGTGTAAAATCAAACCTTATATTGTGAGAGTAACTAATCTGATACAGTGTATTTACAGGTGCTTAATTTACCACATGATGAAAAACAATACTTTTAATTTATCTATCATCATTATTCAAATCATATTACTAAAGCCTTTTACATAATGATAGATTTGTTTGTTTTTTTAATAGCATATCAACTTTCAAAGGTTGTTTAATGTCAAAGCTATCCTTGTAGAACAGTTATGGTATTAACACATAGATTTATTTGGAGTTCTACTGTTAAAAAGGTATGTATAAAATAATTACTTGATTTTGTATTGTATGACAAAATCTATTAAATATTTTAAACTTTATAAGGGTTTGTTTTCTTTGTTTTTTAATAGCCTATCAACCTTCATGGGTTGTTTAATGTCAAAGCCATCCTGCTAGAACAGCTGTGGTACTATTTAACCCATAGCTGGAGGGACAAGAGAGTCCGAGAGTGACCATCATAGCAAGAAGAGTTCAAACTTCAAAGCCAGAGTCTAGCATGAGAGCCATTATGCCATGAGGACTCCCACAAGAGATAGAAATGTCTTGATGATATAGTATTTCATAATAGAAACAGCCCAGTTGGCTGGGGCTGTAGAATACACTGACTGCATCTCTGCAGAAGGGTAAGATCCTACCAATGCATGTCCTACATATGACATTAAACAATTTGATGGTGAGGCTCTAGCTTTGGAGATTTGAGGAATGTGGAGTACTCCTTCATTGCCATTGCTCTCAGGTCCACTCTAATCCAGAGTGGTAGCACCTGATAGGGTCCTATTTATGGCTCAAATAGAACTGTTTGACTATTTAAACTGTGTACATACAAATGACTTATGCTAAAGTGAATTGTTAGAAATAGAATTGTGTGTAAATGAATGACTGATGATTGAATTATTAGTGATACATAACAACTGTGTGCAAATGAGACTGATGTCAAATTGTTACTCTTACATAGTAATACTTCAAACCATTTAATTGTGTACAAACCAATGAGAAATAGTAAATAGAATTAATCATATTAGATAGAAATATTTGAAACCATTTAACTTCGTACAAAAGCTCAAGCTTGATTATGTTATCAAGAAAATGTATTTAAAAATCATATATATTAATTTTTTTATGTATAAACAGGATTTGGCATTGAATAACTTAATGGTTGATATGCCATAAAACCTAACTAAACCAAACCATAATAGAACATCCATCATATTTGATAAGTTGAAAGATAATTTTTAAAAATTATCTATCACCTTTACTCAAACTTTTATTAATAAAAAAAACAGCTATCTAAATGGTTGAAGAGTTAGACATTTTTATGTTTAAATTTGTGATAATTTTTATTAACTTTCTTCTATGTGATTTCAAAGTGTTAGTTAAATATGCTTTCGAAAATATATATTTTGGAAGGCATATTAGTGCTTAGAGAGAAAATCTTCCAAAGCTTTGGGACAATAAAATCTTTAGGATTTTATTTTTATCACATATAGTTGGCGACCGTAGTCGAGGGTAACCCGAAGGCTCCCTTTTCGATAGCTACTACACCGAGGTGTAGGGGAGGGCGCTACTCCTTTCCCTGGATTGCTCCACCTTACCCTTGATACGTACCTTATAATGCTGAGTCTTAAGTAAGATAGCATCAAGTACCATTTTTTGAGTCTTTGGTATGACTCGACCTGGGATTGAACCCAGATCTCCCGGGCCATTAGCAAACACTCTAACCATTTGGGTAATTCTTCTAGTATATATATATATATATATATATATATATATATATATATATATATATATATATAAAACACATGAACATACAATGAATTCCACCAGTCTGATACAACATTGGTTGGTTGATTGATTCCAAAGACATCTCAGCCCACCTAGGGTTATTTTATGTCTAAAAGAGAATTGCATTCATTGTACATTCATATTTACATTTTTTGTTTAGTTGTTCCTTAAGAGTCTTTTGCACAGTTATATGATATCAAGTATTCTTATCTAATACAAATAATTTGCATATAATTGTATGTTTTCAAGTATTTCTATCTAATAATAATATTTATATGGTTTCAAGTAATTATTTCTATTTAATAATAATCATTTGTTTACAGAGAGTTGAAGAGTTTCAAGTAACTAATGTTAATAATCCTCAGTAAACAATTATAACTTCAAGTAACTATTTTTAATACAAAAAACTTACAGTTATATAGATTCAAGTATTCCTATTGAATATGAATAATTTTTAAACAGATTTATTTGATCTATAAGTAGGACTATCAAGTACTACCATTTTGGGTCAGAGTGAACCTTGGAGTAATGGTAATGAAAGGAGTACTCCATATCTCCAGAACTGGAGTCTTACCATCAGATCTAGGTTAGTATCATACCCATATTCTAAGCCTCACCAACATAGTGGAATACAACACTGGTCAGAAGAAATGTAGATGATGTTAAATAAGACCAACCTAGCAATAATAAAATCAACATTTTATATCAGATTGTTCTTTTTTTTTATGTATAGCTATTTAAAAGGAATGACCACTTATATGGACTAAAGAGTATAGTTCTGAGATGTTCTGCTTAAGACTCCACTCAAGGTAAATTTCCTCAATTTCTTCTTTTATTAATAGCAAGGTTTTTGGCAACTATTGTTACTGGTAATTTAGCTGCTAAGGCCTCTTGGAGTTGGTGGTAGGCTTATGTGTGTGAAAATGCCAGAAGAATTTTTGCCATTCACCAAGGAGATTTGGCGAATCTAAAGAATGCTCTTGACTTTTCCACAAATCATTTGTTTCACTCAATTTAATAAATTCAGTGCCACACTACAGCTAACTCTCACAGCCAGATGAGGCTCCAATCTCTACAACTTAACATAATTACTAAACATACCACAAATTACAAAAAATTTGATGCTTGACTGGTGGTAGAAATAAATGAGGCACCTGATTGTCTGTGCAAAAACATTTAGGAGACCAATCAAAAGACAGTATTGTTGACCTTAGCAACTTACATATAACATTTTCTATCTAATATACATGTACAAGAGGACATCAAAAAATCTGCATTCTTATATGTCAATAGAAAAATGCTTAATCTACATAATATTCATTACTGAATTCGATGCAATTTTATATATATATATATATATATATATATATATATATATATATATATATATATACATATACACACACACACACATATATATATATATATATATATATATATATATATATATATATATATATATATATATATATGTAAATCATATTGAAAAATGTAAAATAAAAGTCTTTTTTATCAGCTATTGATTCACATAACTTAATCAAATTTTTTGAACCAGCTTAAAAAAAATAACAGACCAGACCTTCCTTTCATTTTCTTATTTTTACTTATTTATTTTTAAAAAATCAAAATCTGTTTAAAAGGAATCACAGCTTATAGAGACCAAAATTTGATTAGACTTTGGTAAAATATAATACGTAGAGATATCCATTTTTGATAGTATAATTTTCCACTAAAAAATAACAGAATCCTGTTATCTTTGGTTTAAAAGAAAATGTTAAGGTGAACTTATTTATGGGGGATACTGTATGTCAGGTTAGAAAGATCATCCTAGAAGTACACCTTGTGACACTACCTCCCATATGCGACTTATTTCCAGCCAAAGTTCTGAGGGATCTGTAATAGTAGAAGAGTTCTAAAGAAGAGATACAAGGATTCTTTAAAGATATTTATCTTTTGTGACACAGTCAAAAGACAACACAAACTGCTGACAGGAAAGCATGGAAATAATCTTTAAGGGTATGTTGTTTTGTTTTTTTTTTAGAGAAAAACTACAGAACCAGTGCTTAGAAGAAGAGCTGTAAAAACCATGATTTCATAAATTCACCCCCATTCAATTTCTAAAACTCATACCCTGTAGCAAGATGTATTGTTTATTCCTGTAGACTCTTTATGAAGTAGAGGACTGAAACCACACCATGCTTAAGGAAGTGCTTGTATTATAATGGTTATTGTCATAGGAAATGGATCTGGTGACCAGAGTTCACATCCTGGATGAGACTGCAGTTCACATAGCACTAATGCCTTTAGGAAAGGTATGAATCCAACAATACTTCCCCAGCTCTGGTTAAATAGTAGGGTAGAATGAGCTCTTTCACTTTGGTGTGGCACAACCAGCCTAGGAGAATGTAAATTCTGAATTCAAACTAGCTGTATTTGTATTCCACTTAAAAATTGACCTTGTGTCACACCCTGCTTGTAGAAGAGGGGTTAGGTAATTACAACTATGCTTATGTAGTTTCACTTAGCTTTCTCCTTAACAAGTTGCCAATCAAGGTTCAAAAGTGGGAGTAGAGAGAGAAGATATGAATTCATGCCTTTTGTAAGGAAATTATTTTTTAATGCTTTTTCTAAGGGAGTTATTTTTTTTTTATACCTTAAGGGAATTATTTTTTAATGCCTTTCATAAGGGAATTAGAGTGAAGTAAGCACAAACTGTCAGAGCTTGATCCTATTTACCCAACCCCTCTCCTCGGGCAGGATATGACACAAGGTCAATTTTTAAGCGGAGTTTAACAGGTTTGAATTCAGAGTTTTCCTTCTCCTAGAATAGTTGCCTCACCAAGGCTGAAGAACCTAGTCTGCCATAGCTGGAGGGAGAATAATTGGATTCATACCTTTCCCAAGGGTATTAGTGCTATGTGAAATGCAATCAGTCTCGTCCAGGATTTGAACTCGTGTCGCCGTGTCCAATTCCTACGATGATAACACTACACCACGGGCACCTACTGTCAGAGCTTGATCAGTACATTGTTCATACCATTAACTGTTCAGTAAAGCACACCTCAATGGCAGGATATGCCTGGCTAATATTGGTTTTAGTTTCTTTGTTTAATGGAATACCAACCTTTACATGGGATGTTTATTGCCAAAGCAATCCTTGTAGAGGAAGAGTAGTGGTGGAATTATTTACATTTTTTGGACTACTGTCCTCATCTTTGTCGCCCTGTTTATCACAATGTTTCGGGCGTTGTATGCTCCGGCCTTCTTCAGGTGGTTGGAATGTTGAACTTAATCCGTTATTTCGCTTACTGGGGTAGACTGTTCTAGTTCCATGAGCCATGTTTAATGGATGTCAGTTATCAGTTATCTCCTGATAATTTCCCCTCTGAAAGTTCTCCACTGCCTTCACCGGGTATTGAACTCACACTCTTTTGGTATGCCACTGGATCTAACCAACACCTTAATCAACTGTACCATCAAGGACACATAGTACAGTGGATGAAGGCATTGGTTAGATCCAGTGACATACCTAAAGAGTGTGAGTTCAATACCCAGTGAAGGCAGTGGAGAACTTTCAGAGGGGAAATTATCAGGAGATAACTGATAACTGACATCCATTAAACATGGCTCGTGGAACTAGAACAGTCTACCCTGGTAAGCGAAATAAAGGGTTAAGTTTGACATTGCAACCACCTGAAGAAGGCTGGAGCGTACAACGGATGAAACGTTGTGATAAACATGGCGACAAAGATGAGGACAATAGTCCGAAAAATGTAAATAATGTACATAATACCTCATCTCAGAAATATAGACAGTAGTGGTGGTACTATTTAACCCATAGCTAAGGTGGATAAGGGGGTTCTCATACCTTTCCCAAAGGTATCAGTCAGAAAAGTAAATGCAATAGTGCAACTGGAGTTTGAACTAGCTCACTACAATGTTGCTGACCAGCACATTAACCACCTCAACATGGGAAATGCCCTACTGGCTGATATTAGACTCATCAATCATAAGTGAACCTGTACTTGAAGTGGAATACAGTGGATCTTTGTTTACAAGGACAAAACTAACAATAAATGATAGAAACAAAATTAAGTGAAAGGAACAAAACAAAAAAAAACATTCTTAATGCATTCTCTTTACACTTAATTAGATGAAATCCAATCCATTAACAAATACAAAATAGTAAAAAGTGAAATATTTATTATAAGATACCTAATGATGCTAATGAGGAAACTCACAATAACTAATTAACCTCCCTCCTGCCAACCCTACTAAAAAATCCTCTGAGAGGTTCTAAGAAGCTGTCAATTCTATGTATGTTCTTGTGATTGTTATTAGGTCAAATGTCACTGATTTGAGTTAAAAGTCCAAGCAAATTTTGAAGATCTTATTTATTTCATAATTTGAATTCTAATAAAGAGAGAAAGGAGTAAAGATTGACATAAAAGAGAAAGGAATGAGATAGGGAAAAAAGAGAGAATGAGATGTGATGAAAAAGGAAGAATGAGATGAAAGAAAAGAGAAAATGAGATGGGATGAGAAAGGAAGAATGAGATGAAAAAGAAAAAGAGAAAGAAAAGAGAGAATGAGATGGGATGAGAAAGGAAGAATGAGATGAAAGAGAAAGAAAAGAGAGAATGAGATGAAAGAGAATGAAAAGAGAGAATGAGATGGGATGAGAAAGGAAGAATGAGATGAAAGAGAAAGAAGAAAGAGAATGAAAAGAGAGAATGATATGGGATGAGAAAGGAAGAATGAGATGAAAGATAAAGGAATGAGATAGAGAAAAAAAGAGAGAATGAGATGGGAGGAGAATAGAAGAAGGACATAGAAGTGAATGAAGAAACAACATGGTAGGTCGGTTGGATCTATTGCTTATCAACTCTTGTACGTTATTTAATGCCAAATCCTGTTTATACATATATATTGAATATATATTTGTAAATGAATAGTTAGTAGGTAACGTTTTAAACAAGCTAGAACTCATTTGTTTGCACACTGTTAAATGGTTTTCAAGTATTCCTACTTAATATAAATAATTCTATTAAACATTATTCATTCATTTGCACAGTTAAATGGTTTCATGTATTGCTATTTAACACTAACTATTTAACATTCAGTCATTTGTTTCCATACAGTTAAATAGTTAAATAGTTCTATTTGACCCATAGATGGGACCTGAACAGGTACTACCACTCTTGGCCAGAGTGGAACTGGAAGGGAAGTAATGGAAATGAAGGGGTACTTGACATTCTCAAAGCTCTAGAACTGAAGCCTCACTATCAGATGGTCTAGTGTCATATCCAAGACACTTTTTGGGGTGTCTTACCCCTCCACTAAGATGTAGTCAATGTATTCTACAGCCCTAGCTGATTGAGCAAAGAATGGCATGGAAGAGAAAGAAGGAATGATGTAGAGAAAGGAGGAACAACATGGAAGTAAAAAGGAGAATGAAATGGGAGAACAAGATGGAAAAGAAAGAAAGAACAAAATGAGGAAGAAGGAAAGAAAACAAGAAAATGGGAGTAGTAAAAGAGAAAAGAAGAGAAAGGTAAAAAGAAAGAAGTAGGACAGTAAAATTTCCTTTTTAGTTTATTTACTTCAAAAGCTAATTAACAAACCTAATTTCTTACACTAATTGGTTGGTCAAAATTATTAGACAATTTCTTGTTACCCAACCCAAACTTATAAGCAATCTTAATGATGACAGTTTGAAATTGGAAGGAAGTAGAAAGAAAGAGAGATAGAGAAAAGTGAAAAAAAAAAGAAAAAAAAAGGGAGAGAGAGAGAGAGAAAGAGAGATAGTCAGAGGTAGAAAAAGAGGGAGAGAGAAAAGTGAAAAAAGAGAGGGAGGAAAGTGAGAGGGAGAGAGGTAGAGAAAGAGAAAAAGAGGTAGAAAAGAGATGGAAAGAGGTAAAAAAAAAGAAGAGAGAGAGAGAGATGACGAGAGAAAGAGAAGTAAAGAAAAGTGGAAAAAGAGTGAGAGAGATAGAAAAAGAGTCAGAGTGGGAGAAAAAGTGGGAGAGTAAGAAGTAGAGAAAAAGAAAAGGAAGTAGAGAGAGATGGAGAAAAAAAGAGAAGTAAAGAAAGAGAGAGTGACAAAAGTAGAAAATGAGAGAGAAGTAGAAAGAAGTGAAAAATAAAGAAAGAAAGAAATAAAAAGTTAGAAAAAAAAAAGAGAAAGTAAAAAAAAAAAAGAGAGAAAGTGAGAGACAGACACACAAAGAAAGAAACAGTGAAAAAGAGACAAGTCAGCATAGGTAAAATAATTTTCTTTTTTCTATCAAAAAAAAAAAAAAAAACTATTTGTAAATATTTCATACTTGTTGGAATAATTTTATTGTATTGTTAAAAGAAAAATGTCATATTTTAATCACCATCATCATCATGTCGCGCCATCAGCACGGATATCCCTGACCCTCTCTTGCCACCCATCCCTATCATCCATTGCTTCTGGCAGGTCTTCAAGGCTACATCCTATCAGCACAGAGCTGCTGTATGTAGGTTTGTGCTGGTCGTCCTGCCTTTGCTCGTCCATGTGAAGGGGTCCACAGGAGTACATCACTTATGAGCTCGTCACTACTTCTCCAGCAGTGTTCTGCACGTCTGCTTTGTCTAATTTTGATAGTTTTTGTGATGGGTGGTAGGTGGCCATACAGCTGTTACTTTGTGGGGTGCTGCTTCCAAGACAATATTTTAATACTTTTAGGTATTATCTTAAGTCTGACGAGTAATGAAATATTTAGCATGCCTCTTCATTCTACATTTTGAGCAAATATGTTCTGGATCAAAGTTATATTCTTTTATATCAATTATTAATAGAAAAATTTTATTAATTCAGTGAAATAAAAGGCAAATAATATGTATGAAAATTAAGACTAAAAATATGATGTAAAAAAAAAACCCCAAAAAAAAAACCGAACAAACCCTAAGTAAAACTTAAATATCATCAGAATCATTGTTTTTTTTTAATCTTCGCTTTTTTTCTAAACTATTTTATGCTTTTGAGTATTTTCATAAAAAATTAAATCACTTTCAGATTGATTTTTTAAAAATTTCTTTCTGAAATAATAACCAATTCCTAATTATAGTTGCTAATTAGCTAATTATTGAATATTTCTAACAAGTCCTGTTTTAAAATTTTTTCAATATTTAAGGTCAGTCGTAATTTGCGCCAACAACAAGCCTACCTCCTGTCAAAGACACCAGCTGCATGCCTGCTGGGCCTTTACTTGGGATAGCCTTGTAACAAACCAACAAACATGTAATTTATTCCATAGATAATAAAGTAAATTCAAACTGAGTGATTTTAATGGTATGTCAACCAATCTAGAGATATTTTATCCCAAGAAGTTAGGGAATCACATTCATTGTATATCTATATTTACGTTTTTGTATAGCTGTTTCTTAAGTCTAATGGTTTAAGAAAGAAGACAGTATAGAAATTTAAATTGAGTTATTTTGTTAGTGGTCAAATGTCATTTGAATGAGAATGAACTCATTTTTACAATGCAAGAAAAAGATGCATTATTATATATATATATATGAGAAAAGTGGAAATAAATCCCATAGTATTGAAATATATAATTATGAAAAAACGCAGGATGATTTTATTAATAGTTCGAATTATTGGTCAACGTTCAATGTTTTAGTTTTTCAATATGAAACCATTAAAGCTCCATCAAGGTGTTTTAATTGTTAAATAAAATATGGTCATAACAAACAGGTTCTTGTTGATCACTGGTAAAAATTCATCCCCAGATCACATGACTTATTGCTGAAAATTTGTTCTATACAATGGTGTCATTGTGATGAAGCAAAGAATGCACTGCTTCTTGTATCTTTCGAGTAAATGGTCATTTGTAATGCGATTCATGTGCATGCATCACTTACGGATATGCATGAATTAGAGTGTATATAAGAACTCATTCAAAGCGACATAATTGAGTTTGTCACTGACTGTTGGTTGGTTGTGTTTTATGGCATATTAGACCTTGAAGGTTATTTAATGCCAAATCCTGCTTATACATATATATAATATAATTTATAAGCAAATGGTTTGTAGGCAACATTTCAAAATGAATCAGAGCTCATTTGTTTGCACACAGCTAAAGGTTTTCAAGTAGGTTTGGTTTAGTTTTATGGCATATCAACCATTGTAGGTCATCTAATGCCAAATCCATTTATATATATATATATATATATATATATATATATATATAAGCAGTTCTATTTCAAACAATTCAATTTAGCATAAGTACACTGTTTAAATGTCAAAAACAGTTCTCTTTCAAGCTATTCAGTTTAGTCAAAAAAGTTAAATACTTCCAAAATATTGCTATGTATCACCAACAGTTCAATTAAACATCAGTCATTTATTTACACATAGTTAAATGTCAAAATTTTTATTTCAAAGAATTCAGTTTAGCATAAGCACACAGTTTAGTTTTATTTGATGCATAGATAGGACCCTATCAGGTGCTACCACTCCAGGTCAGTGTAGACTGGGAGTGATGGTAATAAAGGGGTCCTTTGATTCTCCAAAGCTCCAGAATTACTTGAGTCTCACAATCAGATTGTTTAGTGTTATATCCAGGACACTTGTTGGGGGTGTCTTAGCCCTCTGCAGAGATGCAGTCGGTTTCTTCTACAGCCCCAGCTGACTGGGACAGTTTTCAAGTAGGTTGGTTGGTTGTGTTTTATGGCATATCAAACCTTGTAAGTTATTTAATGCCAAATCCTGTTTATGTATATCAAACATATGATTTGTAAATAAATAGTTTGTAGGTGACATTATTTCTAAATGAGCCAGAGCTCATTTGTTTGCACACAGTTAAATAGTGTCAAGTATTGTTATTCAACACAAATAATTCTAGTCAATATTATTCATGCACACTGTAAAATGGTTCCAAGTATTGCTAACACTAATAGTTCTACACAACACTATAAATTCATTTGTACACAGTTAAATGGTTACAAGTATTGCTATGTAATACTAATAATTCAATTTGTTATTAATCATTTGTTTGCACACAGTTAAATGGTTTCAAGTGTAGCAAATGATTAGTTTCCACAGATAGGACTTTAACAGGTACTATCACTCTGGAGTCATAGTGGACCAAGGAGTAATGGCAATTAAATGGTACTCCATATTCCCCAAAGTTTAGGACTGGAGCTTCACCAACAGATGGTTTAGTGTCATATCCAGGACACTCGGGTGGAGGAATCTTACCCCTCTGCAGAGATACAGTTGGCATATTCTACAGTCCTAGCCAACTGGGCTATGATGACAGCTGGAAGAGAACCAGAATGAGGATGACACTAGGTTGAATCATAAAGAGTGGAACTTTGTGGGTGAGAGGAGGGAAAATAAGTTCTACTTTGGATGTAGAGTTTTAGCAGCAGTCAGAAAGACATAACTTACAACTGGAGAAAAAGCAAGTCTCTTAGCATTTCTTGTTACAGTTATTTTGCTCTTTGTCTTCATTGTTTTCATAGAAATAAACAGGAGGCATTACTTTTGGAACAATTTCTTACATTGTTCTATGTCATTTTTAAAAGAAGCCTAAGTAATCCCATTACAAGAGAAATCTTTAAAGAATAACAATATATCAATGTGTCAATGATATTCATCTTGGAGTCAAAATTGAAAGTATTTGGTGATGAAAGAACCAATTTCTATGAATGAGCTTTAAGAGCTTAAAGTTAAAGTTTACAATTCTTACAGATGCCTCACAAAGTAAATCAATTATTGATCTCCCCACTGTATGTTGCTAGTAGCTTTGTATCCAGCTAAAGTCGCTACAGGAAACTCCACAGTCAATTATATCGCTTACTAAAAAGTTCCATGGCATTAGATCAGAGTAATATTTCTAATTTTGATTAAAGCACATGTATTCCGTGAATACATGTGGTTTAATCAAAGAGGTGACATCTCCACACAAAACGGTAGATCTCTGAAACTAGTAGACAAGTTCACCTACCTAGGAAGCAGCGTCTCATTAACCGAGACTGATATCAACACACGACTAGCAAAGGCATGGACAGCTCTTGATAGGCTATTGGTCATATGGAAGTTAGACATGACCGATAAAATGAAACGCAGTTTTTTTCAAGCAGCAGTTGTGCTGATACTGCAGTATGAATGCACTACATGGATGCTAACTAAACATATGGAGAAAAAGCTTGACGGCAACTACACAAGAATGCTGCAAGCAATATTCAACAAGTTCTGGAGGCAGCACCTTATAAAGCAGCAGCTCTACGGCCACTCACCACCCATCACGAAAACTATCCAAGTTAGATGAACCAGACATGCGGGACACTGCTGGAGAAGTAGGGATGAACTCCTAAGTGACATACTCCAGTGGACCTCCTCACATGGACGAGCAAAGGCAGGACAACCAGCACGAACCTACATACAACAGCTCTGTGCCAATACAGGAAGTAGCCTTGAAGATCTACCAGAAGCGATGGACAATAGAGAAGGGTGGTGGAAGAGGGTCAAGGAGATCTGTGCTGATGGCGTGACATGATATGATGACTATTTTAAGAGTTAAACAAAAATAAAGAAAGAGAATAACTTTTTAATATTTAGGACAAACAGATAACATGTTGCTAACAATGAGAATATTTTGCACATAGGACAAACAGATGACAAGTTGTTAATAATGAGACTATTCACATATAGGACAAATAGATGACAAGTTATTAACAATAAGAATTCACACCTAGGACAAACTGATGACAGGTTGCTAACAAAGAGGGAATTCACACATAGGTCAAACAGATGACAGGTTGCTAACAAAGAGGGAATTTACACATAGGACAAACAGATGACAGGTTGCTAACAAAGAGAGAATTCACACATAGGACAAACAGATGGCAGGTTGCTAACAAAGAGGGAATTCACACCTAGGACAAACAGATGACAGGTTGCTAACAATGACACTATTCACACATAGGATAAATAGACAACATATTGCAAGCAACAAGCAAGAAATATGTAGAAAACCATTAAAGATTGAAAAAGCAAACACTTCAGGAAGAATATGACTTCACAATGACAAAGGATCCCATGGTAATTCTCAAACTTTTACTGAGACAAAAAAAAAAAAAAAAATTCAGCTCATTTATAGTCTTAGAAGAGTCTATTTCTTGAGAATTGAAGGAGGAAGGTTCTTTAATACAAACTGATAGTTGGTGCCAATAAATAAAGGCATTTTAAATGATGTGGTCAAATATCAACTGGTTTACAATTTCAGTCAGGGATTTATCTCATTATAAACACAGGCAGTGCATAAAACATGAATGGCAGGTTGAAAACAATCTACCCCCCCAATGCTACCAGATAGGGAACTAAAAAGATTTTTTCCTTTTTTAGAATATTTCCTGAAGAAATGTGTGGGGAACAAATTTGCCTTTGTAGATAATGAATACTAGAAAAACAAAACAAAAAATGTAACTTATTTTTTTAATAACCTATTTTATCTTTTTCAAATTTTATTTTCATTTAATAAGTATCTGTTCATTGATAGCTTTTATAGTTATTCTCGTTATTGATAGTGTTTTTATCAACTTTGACCTTTTTGTGAATTGGCAATGTTAGCCTTATTATAATCCAACCACTTACTTAAAAAGTTAATTAAAAAAAAATGTTAAATATATCTACCTATAAAAGTGAACTAAGAGGGATTCTCTGTTGGGTAGAGAGTGACGTGCTGGACTGTGATGTTAGGGTAAGCTATTTTGAATTACATTTGGGCTATTATGTTCAGTTTTGGACTAATAGGTGTGAACCCTTTTATTCTTCCAGCTATGAAATATATTAAATTACACACACACATAGATGAATGCCTCTCAGGATGATTAGCAAGCTAGACGAGCAGACTAAGTTTAGTGAATTTGATTCTCACTGAGTGTTTTGTACTTCTGGCTTTGTGCAAAACTAATCTAATACGAATCAATAATCGTATATATATATATAGTGATGAGGAAATATGACACCCTGAAGGGAAATCTAACACACTGGCTATCTGATGACGATAGTAGTAAGCAGAATTGGCAATGGGAGAGGCTGTCCCTCTCTCTCATTACAAGGTGAGATAGGCATGGGAGGACCTCACTCTCTATTAGCCATGTATGTGTCAGCAGAGAGGCAGACCCCTTGACCATATTTGGTACTGCGGAAGAAACCGCAAAAAAAAAAAAAAAAATCAACACATGGTAATTTTTTAAACCAGGAAAGAAGTTAGTTGCCGTTTATTCATCACTAGGTGAAGATGCATAAAGAGTTGCTGTTCATTCATCACAGGGTGAGGACGTATAAGGAGTTGCCATTTATTCCTCAAAGGATGAAGATGCATAAGGAGTTGCCTTTGTTTGTTGAAAAACCAAGAACATTTGGGATATGAAAGGAACACAAATTCCAAAATAATGCTACGCAGAGAAAAGAAGAAGCTTATCCTTTAAATGAACTCAGCACTCCAAGGTATGGTAAGCCTCGCTAAGATTTAAGTATATTCAACTTTATCCTGCTGCATTCATACTGAAATGATAAACTTGAGATTTGGAGCACGTGCTCTGCCATTAAATCTCATAGTCTGAAGGAAAGTGGACCGTGTCTACTGTTGTCAGACTACCTTCTCACCTTCCACCATTAACAGATATTTTATGCCTGGCTCGTCCAAGGATAAAGATATTTAATGTGGGCTAAAAGTCCAGGATACGGATATTTTAGTGGAGGCTCCTCCGAGATACAGAAAGACTTTCTCGCTCCTGACTTTTACCCGAATTGTTTAGTTTTCTTTGTTTCTTTCTTTTATGCAATAAAAGAATATGGTTATTAATCTTGTTAAGTCAAACATGGCAGTTCGGAGGGTTATTTTTATTGTGGAAGAATTGTATTTATTGAAGAACTTGTATTTGAGGGTGAAAGCTAGCCAGTTACCTGTGTTGACTCTTAATAATTCACCTATAACTCGCCCAGTGGCTTTAAAATGTGGTTCCGCTTGGGAGTTGGTGGTATCTGTGACACTAAATAGTGTTCGGCAGACCACAGCTAACATCTGTGCCCAGCATTAACTGGTGGACTTGGTGGGAACAGCACCCTGCAAGCCTGCTGGGCACATGGTGGTGTAACTATATATATACATTATATATATGTGCGTGTGTTTACCAACCCCTCCACATGGGCAGGATGTGACATAAGATCCATTTTTAGTGGAGTCTAAGAGGTTTGAATTCAGAGTTTTTGTTTTCCTAGACTGGTTACCTAACTTAGACTAAAGAACCCAGTTTTCCCTTCTATTTATCCATAGCTGGAGGGAGAATAATTGGGTTCATACCTTTACCAAAGATGCAAGTGTTATGTGAAATGCTAATAGCCTCATCCAGAATTTGAATTCATGTTACTGTGTCCATTTCAATGATGATAACCATTATACCACAGGTATATATATATATATATATATATATATATATATATATATATATAATATATATATATAAACAGTAGTTGAAAGAGCTCAAAATCTATACATTTACAGACATTATGAATTTGGGACAATTCTCACATAATTTTAATCCTACACTGAGTTTTGTATGGCATTGAACTATGATTGCAACATCTTAGTTTTTAGTGACCAAAATTGAATAAAAAAAAAAAAAAGAAAAAAAAAAAGAATAAACAATTCTTGTCTCTTATATTTAATGAAAAAAGCCTAAAAGAAAATTTGCTACCTATATACATATTTTGTAAATGGTCCAGGAGACCGGGGTTCAATTCCAAGTAGAGTCATACCAGAAACTCAAAAAATGATGCTTGATGCCTCCTTGCTTAACATTTAGCATTATGAGATATGGATCAAGGGTACATGGAGTAATCCAGGGAAAGGAGTAGCCCCCTTCCCTACACTTTGGTGTAGTAGTTATTGAAAAGGGAGCATTCAGGTCGCCCTTGAATATGGTTAGTCAACTTACTTTAGACATATATATGAGTTGAGTCATAAATGATTTCTGTTTAAGTAAGATATAACTTAATTCATTTCAATCAATAGTATATTCACCATTATTTTGAATTACCTCCTGCCATTTATCAGGTAGCTTGTTCATTCCTCTCAAGTAAAATTCAGCTGGTTTTAAGCTCAGATCCAGAACTTTTTTGCTCAGAGATCTTGGAATATATGTGTGAGATAGATAGATAGATGCCCTTTATGTAAACCTGTGATATTACAAGTAGACATTTATCAAATGAAATATACAAAGTAAATTATAGATGTTCCAGACTGTTGAACCGATCCTTTGTGATGCTTTTGTTACTATAAGCTTCTTACTAGGTGATTTTCATATATGCCTTGGATACAACTGAGTAATGAAACCTATCACTTAGCCCCCAACCACCATGAAAAAATAAAAGAAAAAAGAAGATAATTTTGGTGCAAGTTTTATTACTTTTGGGATAGATAAATATATATAGTGAACAATAATATCATTTGATAGCTACTTATAAACCTTTACGTCAAATAAAAGTAGCACTTAGAATTATGGTGATTGTTGTCAAAAATGGATTCAGTAAACCAAGTTCAAATCCTGGACTAGGCTGTGCGCACTTTACTTCATACTGATGCACTTGGGAAAGGCATGAATCCATCTGTTCTCCCCCCAGCTATAGGCAAATAGTAGGGCAGAAAAAGCACTTTAGCCTTGGTTAGGTAACCAGTCTCGGAGAAGGAAAACTCTGAATTCAAACCAGCTTTATATAACTTAAAACTGACCTTGTGTCATACAAACAACTTCATCCAAGATTCACACATGGTTGGTTGGTCGGTCAGTTGTTTTGTTTTATGGCATATCAACCAATTTCGGGTCTTAACACCGAATTAAATTTCAAACAATTCAGTTTAGCATAAGCATAGTTTTTGTCTAAAAACAGTTAAATGTCAAAACAGTTCTATTTTAAACAAATCAGTTTAGCATAAGTACACCGTTTAGTTCTATTTGACCCATAGATAGGACCCTATCAGATGTTACTATTCCAGGCCAGAGTGGACCTGGGAGCAATGGCAATAAAGGGGTACTTTGCATTCCCCAAAGCTCCAGTATTACTGGAACCTCACTATCAGATGGTTTGATGTCATATCCCAGACACTCATTGAGGGAGGGGAGTTCTCAGCCCTCTTCAGAGATGCAGTTGGTGTATTCAACAGCCCCAGCCAACTGTGCAAGATTCAAACTCGGGTCACAGATTCCACTTCCTATGATGATAACTTACTTATAAAATTAATTTTGGAAGCCAAGGGTTTGCATTGATTTAAAAATAAAATAACTTTATTTACTCTAAATTGAATTACTTCATTTTTTAAAATCACTGTAATAACAATATTCCTATAGGATGTCAGCACATATCACATTCTACAAGGGACCATCTTTTCAGACAAATACATAAAGAGAAACCTTCTTTTTCCAAAATATATCATATGGTGAAGGTTATGTTTTTCAACATTTTACCATACAAGTATGGTTCACTATGGTGAAATTAAAATTCATTAAGTTGGTTCTTTGGATGACTGACTTGAAACAGAATTGGTAAGACAATATGACAGATGACGTAAAATTGAAGCTACTCAACACAAATTGCCAACTTCAAAGAAAATTAAGCTTTGCAATTATTCCTCATTTTACAGAATAGGATTATACCTTATTGCTTGGAAAGAGAGAGAGAGAGTGCAGATGGGGGTTGAGCTGGCAGATTGAGCCTCTTACCAGAGATTAAAAAATGTTTTTTTTCTTTTTTCTTTACAGATGAAACTACTCATAATTCTGTCATACATGTAGTATGCTGATAATCATATTTTTGAATAACCAAATTCGAACATCAATTTTGAATGGGTTCCTCTAAATAGCCTCAGATATTTACAAAATATCTCTTAATTATTATCAGTGCGTACATTTAAAAAAACAAAAGAAAACAAAAACACCTTTCCTACAACCAGGTTTGGTCAGGGGGTGTGAGTTGTGTTGGGTGTTTAGGTTTCATAGCATATCAACCCTTGTAAATTATTTAATTCCAAATCCTGTTTATATCAAATATATATGATTTGAAAATGAACAGCTTGTTGGTAACAATTTTGAAATGAGCCAGGGCTCATTTGTTCCCACAGTTAAATGGTTTCAAGTATTGCTATCTAACAAAAGTAATTCTATTCAACATAATTTATTTGTTTATCCTATTTACCCAACCCCTCCGCTCGGGCAGGATATGACACAAGGTCAATTTTTTTAAGCGGGGTTTAACAGGTTTGAATTCAGAGTTTTCCTTTTCCTAGACTAGTTGCCTTACCAAGGCTGAAGAAACCAGTCTGTCCTACTATTTACCCATAGCTGGAGGGAGAACAATTGGATCCATACCTTTCCCAAGGGTATTGGTGCTATGTGAAATGCAATCAGTCTCGTCCAGGATTTGAACTCGTGTCGTCGTGTCCATTTCCTACGACGATAACCATTACACCACGGGCACCTCCATATTTTACCAACCCCTCCGCTCGGACAGGATACGACACACGGTCAATTTTTAAGCGGAGTTTAACAGGTTTGAATTCAGAGTTTTCCTTCTCCTAGACTAGTTGCCACACCAAGGCTGAAGAACACAGTCTGCCCTACTATTTATCCATAGCTGGATTTATTTGTTTATACACAGTTAAATGGTTTCAAGTATTGCTGTTCAATATGATTAATTCAATTAAACAGTCATTTGTTTGCACACAGTTTAATGGTTTCAAGTATAGTACATGATTAAATAGTCCTATTTAATCTATAGATGGAATCCTAAAAAGTTCTACCACTCTGGGGTCAGAGTGAACCTGGGAGTAACGGCAATGAAAGGATACTTCATGTTTGCCAAAGCTCCCGGACTGGAGCCTCACCATCAAATGGTTTAGTGTCATATCTAGGATACTTGTTGAAGTGACTAATAGTTTTATTTGCACAAAGTTAAACAGTTTTAAGTATAGCTATTCAACACAGTTCATTCATCTGCATACATTTAAATGGTTCCAAGTATTGCTATGTAATACCAATAATTCAATTTTTGCACACAGTTAAATGGTTTCAAGTATTTCTATCAAACATGAGTCATTTTATTTGGCATTAATCATTTGTTTCTACATACTTAAATGGTTTCAAGTATTGCAATCTAACACCAATAATCTTATTTGACCCATAGATGAGACCCTATCAGTTACTACCACTACAGGTCGGAGTGGACCTGGGAGTAATGGTAATGAAGAGGTACTCCATATTCCCCGAAGCTCCAGGATTATTGAATTCTCACCATCAGATGCTTTAGTGCCATATACCAGGACACTCATTGGGAGGTTGTCTTACCTCTCTGCAGAGATGCAGTCGGCATATTCTACAGCACAAACCAACTGGACCTCACTAACAATAGTTTTCTCATTAACCATTACACTACACTGGGTGCCTAGAAAAGTTGAGAGTATATAGTTATTCAATTAACTGGGGGTGATTCCTGTCAGGATTAACAGCTATCAGCAAAATTATAATTAAAATGGAATTTATGCAAATGTCATAAGCCTTAAAAGTAAAGTCATGACACTTAAAAACAATGAATATTTCCCTACTGTTATCTTTTTGAGATAAAATGCAGAGCAAACTGTTGTCCTTCAATTATGGAAATAAGTAAATATCTATAGGTATATAACTGACCGATTGGCAAAATGGTTAGAGTATTTGCCAGAGAGATTGGGTTCAATCCCAGGTTGAGTCATACCAAAAATTCAAAAAATGGTACTTGATCCCTCCTTGCTTAACACTCAGCATTATAAAGTATGGATCAAGGGCAAAGTGGGGCAATCTAAGGAAAAGAGTAGCAGCCTCCCCATACACCTCAGTGTAGTAGGTATGGAAAAGGAAGCCTTCAGGTCACCCTCGACTATGGCTGCCAACTTTACTTATATAATGATAAAATAACCCCCGAAAACCTATAAATATTTATTTATTTCCATAATTGAAGGACTACAATTTATACTGCATGTTATCTCTGTTAAAAAGACAACAGTGGAGAAATACTTGTTGTTAAGACTCATTGTTTTTACATGTCATGATTTTACTTTTAAGGCTTATCAGTTTTTTCTTTTATTAGATAAAGAGTAAGTTATATGAATAGAAATGATGAGTCTTTAGCAATTAATTTGAAGTCTTTCAGAAAAATAGCTTAATCTTATATAGGACAAATAGATGACATATTGATAACAATGAATTTTTATACATAGAACAAATAGGTATTATGTTGCTAGTTGTTGAGGGCAACCCAAAGGCTCCCTTTTCAGTAGCTACTGCACCAAGATGTAAGGGAGGGTGCTACTCCTTTCCCTGGATTGCACCATTTTACCCTTGATACACACTTTATAATGTTGAGTGTTAAGCAAGGAGGTATCAAGTACTATTTTTTGAGTCTTTGGTATGACTCGACCTGGGATTGAACCTGGTCTCCTGGGCCATTGGTGAACACTTTACTAATGAGGCCAATGGGCCAAACTACTATAATGTTGCTAGTAATGAGTAAATAATGTGTAGAAAACTACATTTTGCTACAAATTTTAAATACTGAAAAAGCAAACATTTCAGGAAGAGTATTACTTCACAATGACGTAGGTTTCTCTGACAATTTCACAACTTTTACTGAATATGAATACTAAAAATTTTCTAAAAAATTTTCAGTATTAGATAAGAATACTTGAAACTATATGAAAATTATTTGTATTAAGGATAGTTACCTGAAAGCTATAATTGTTTACAGAGGATTATATTTATTATGAATTATTTGAAACTAAAAATCTTATTGATAAGACTTTAACTACTCCAGGTCAGAGTGGACTAAGTCATAATGACTACAAAGACGTGACTTCACACTCTTTAGATTAGGTTATTTGGTTTAATGGCATATCAACCCTCATGGATTATTTAATGCCAAATCATGTATATATAATCATCAAGTTGCACTGCCAGCACGGATTTCCCTGACTGACTCTCTCCCTCCATCTTTCCCTACCATCCTCACTCCTAAAAGGTATTCCAAACTACATTCTGTGTCTATAAAGATCTGATGTAGATAAGTTCTTGCTGGTTGGCCAACACTGGCATATCAATGTGTAGGAGTTCATAGAAAAAAATTACTTATGAATTTGTCCTTTTATATCTATATGATTTGTAAGTGAATAATGTGTAAGCAACTTTATTTTTAAATGAGTTAGAATTCATTTGTTTGCACACAGTTAAATGGTTTCAAATATTGCTATTTAAGATTAGTAATTCTATCTATCAAGTATTCCTATCTAATAGAAACAACTTTCACACAGTTAAATGGTTTCAAATAACTAATAATAAAAGATAGAACAGTGCTATTTGACCAATAAGTGGGACTCAAACAGGTACTACCACTCCAGGTCAAAGTGGACCTGAGAGTAATGATAATGGAGGGGTACTCCACATTCCTCAAACTGGAGACTCACCATCAAATGCAGTTTAACGTCATACCCAAGACATACACATTTTTTAGAACTATGGTAGTAGATCCTCACAATTATTTGCAGTTCAGTGTCATATTTGGGACACCCCTTTTGCTGGGGGATGCAGTTTATAAATTCTAAGTCCTGATAATAGGGTGAGAAGGTTGGAAGTATAACATCTAAAACCTGACTATGATAACAACAATGATAAGGACACTAGTCCTATTAGATCAGTGAATAGTAATAATAATTCCTCATTTTAAATATTCAGACAAAAACATGAGCAGCTATCAAATTAGAATCACTGAGACTCAAATGAGCCAAATATTTGCCTCTTTTTATTAACTTGTTTTGGTACGCATAACACAAGCCATTTATAGTTGCAAGGATATTAAGAAACAATGTCAAGTTTTGTTGCTGTACCATGGAACTTCTTTCAGAAATCCAAATAAACAGTCCAGACTACTGAACTCAATCTTTCTATTGCTTTTACTGATAACAAGATCGTATTTATAACATCCTATACAAATGCAGAAAAAGAATGTAAAGGAAAAATGAGCTTTTCAGCTGGAAAATAAAGATACAATGAATATAGGAGAAACCCAAAAGGGAAGTAGAAAAGTATTGTATGTTAGCAGGGCTGGATTTAGACCTTAAGAGGTTCCTGGGCTAATAGAATTTGGTTCTCTTTTCATTATATATATTTGTCCCTCTACTCTCTCTCTCTCTCTCTATATATATATATATATATTAAAAACAAAAAAAAATACAGAAAAAGATATTTTCAGATTATGCTTTTTTGGTGTAAGTGTTAAATGAAGTGTAAAATTGTACATAAAAATCTATAAGTATATAAAAATACATGCATCAAAATCTAAATCAGACCTCTTCATGAGGCCCCATTGAATCTAAAAGACCCACTCCAACTTTAGGGGCACAAATACTCTAAATTGCTCCACATTAGTCATAGGAGCCCCATTGAATCTGTAAATAAGCAAATCTTCTCTTCTTATATATTTATATATACATATTTTTTTAGTTTTATCAAGGACTCTTCTATTCTTAAGGCCCCTGGGCTGCAGTTCATACTAGCCCATTTGTAAATCTGACATTGTATGTATGACTAATAGTCATGCATACAGCATAGGATGAAGTTTAAATGATATATATACAGATTATTGCTGGAAATTGAAAGAATTAAAGTTTAACCAGTATATATTTCAGTGGGACATGGATTTCTTTTACCAGTAGGATAAGAATTAAAAAACTAAGTATGAAAACAATGAAATCACCTGTTAATTGTTGCCTGGATTTTTTTAGATATCATTGTTATACATATTAGATGGATGGCTGAGTCTTATCACCAATATTGATGCTTTTTTTTATTAAGAATAATGAGCTGAATTGGTTGGTATATTCACCATAACTGTTTTCAGTTCATTGGCATTTCCTTAAAATATTAACATATAAAATTTTTTTTATGGCTTGATGAAGGTTGGAAAATGGATGATGGACAATATCATGATAACAATGTACCCCCCCCCCCAAAAAAAAAACAAGCTAGTTCAATAGTTTTCACTACTCTTGAAAAAAAAAAAAAAATAAATAAAAAAGTGTGCATGTGTATAAAATGGCTCAGCAAGTTTTAAAGGAAATAGGTTTATAAAATAATGGTTGTTAAAATCTAAATATCAATAATTTTATAAATGTTTAAGCTTCAATACATAATGCTTTGTTTGTGCCCACGTGTGTATGTTATACATACACATGTATTCAAAAACTTAAGTTTGTCTATTTAACTATATAAGTTAGGATAAAGTAAACAGGGAGACAAAAGAACTCACTCACCAAGCTCTGTCACTGCTAACTTATAGATATATATACTCAATTACTGATATAGCAATATATATATATATATATATATATATATATATATATATATATATATATAAAACTTAAACAAACAAACAACAACAACAGCAAAACGTGTTTCCAAGATGAAGCATGTTTTCCTAAAACAATGGTTGATATGCCATCAAACCAAATTGAACTTCATCTAGTTATTTTATTTTAGACTTTAAAAGCAAGAAAAGTCAATGAAAGACTTTAAAAATTACGATTTTTGAAAAATCTTTCATTGATTTTTCTTGCTTTTCAAGTCTAAATTAAAATAACTTGGTAAAGTTTGATTTGGTTTGATGGCATATTAACCAGGGTTGGTTATTTAATGCCAAATCGTGTTTTTACATATATATTAAATAAAAGATAAGTAAATACATTTTGTAGATACAGACAGTTAAATAATCAAGCAGTTCTATTTCTAACAATTTAATTTAACATAAGTCAACTAAGTTGAATGGTTCCAAGTATTGCTATGTTTCACGAACAACTCAATATCAGTCATTTGTTTAAACACAGTTAATTGACCAAACAGTTCAATTTCTAACAATTCAATTTAGCATAATTCATATGTTTGTACTCAGTTTAAATGTCAAACAGTTCTATTTGACCCATTGATAGGACTCACTCAGGTGCTACCACTCCAGGCCAGAGTGGACTTGGGAGCAATGGCAATGAAAGAGTACTCTGCATTTCCTCAAGCTCCAGCATTACTGGAGCCTCACCACCAAATTACTTAGTGTCATATCCAGGACACTCACTGAGGTGTGTGTGTGTGTGTGGGGGGCTCTTCTCTGCAGTGATACAGTCGGTGTATTCTATAGTCCCAGCCGACTGGGCTCTTAATAACGTTTGAATACACACCATTGTAAGTATGTGAATGTGTCAGTATATGCATGCATATATGCATTTAAAAGCTTGAGTTTGTCTAGTATAAAACAATGTAGAGAACTATGTAATGAGGACTGATTTCCTTGAATGGTTGATTGGTCTATATTATGACTATCTCTCTACAATGGCTGTAATACACACACACACACACACACACACACACATATATATATATATATATATATATAAAATGTATTTAACCAACCCTCTCTGCTACAAGCAGTATGTTGCACGAAGACAATTTTTAAGAAAGTACAGTTGGTTTGAATTCAAAGTTGTCTGTTATCTAGACTGGTTGCCAAAAGTCCTAGTCTTCCTTACAATTTTACACATAGCTGGAAAGGGAAGAGATGGATTCATGCCTTTCCCAAAAACATTAGTGCAAAGTGAAACACAAAGAGCTTTATCTAGGATTTGAACTTGGATTGTCAAGTCCATCCCCCCCCCAAAAAAAAACTGTTATGCCACGTGTGCACATACGCACGAGGGTCAGTTGAAAAGTTCATAGGCAAACCAAGATACTCCCATAAAACATAACTAAATGAGGCTCATTTTTCAACATACAAGGTTGGTTAAAAAATTCATAGGCTCACCATGATAGTCTCATAGAATATGACTAAATAACATTTATTTTAAATGTAGTCCACACACTTCTTTCATTGGTGTTGCAGTGCTTGGATCCCATTGTTTATCAACAGCAGATATGACTTCATTATATAAATTTTTCAACCCAACCTCTCATATATATGAGGGCACCTTGTGTGTGTTTTAATGGTTACTTAGACTAGCAGATCATTACTAATGAGACTGAGTCTCAATGGCTGTTTCAAATTTCTGGCTTTGTTCTACAACTAAGATAAGCATTGTTATATATATATATATATATATATATATATATATATATATATATATACACACACACACATCTACATCATGAAAATATTGCTTTGAAATAGGATAGACAGATAGGGGTTGACATAGAAACACTTAAATAAACAAATGCTTAAGATATATGACCAAAAAATGCTTAAGATATATGACCAAAAAAGCCATGGTTTATTTGAAACACACCTCACCTATTCTCAACAAATATCTTCAAAGTGGAAAGCTCATTACCAGGTGTTTACAATAGAAAAGATCATATAAAGGTCAGTTGAAGACACTGTGATATCAAAAAAATAATTTTCATTTAATGAATGGTTATTTTACATTTCATTGTTTCCTTTGTAGCATATCACTACTCTTAAAAATTATCTTGAAAAAAAAACATTTTTTTCTTCATAAAAATTTCTGATGATGACCAAGTTGAGAACTATGACAAAATAAATAACTACAGAAAATATCCCTATTTGTTTTATCACTTTTATTCATTTATTCCTCTCTCTCATATATATATATATATATATATATATATATATATATATATATATATATATATATATATATGTGTGTGTGTGTGTGTGTGTGTGTGTAAGTAAATAAGGAAAATAAATCCAACAGTATGAAGTAGAAAAAAACAAAATAATCCAAATTTGATGAATTTATTATTAAAGTCAATGTTGAATGTTTCGGTTATAATAACCTTCTTTAGGACTTTAAATTCAAAAAAAGTGTTGTTAAAATAGTGCAGAAAAGAAAGTGTGTATGAAAAGTATATATATATTTTATACAAACACTGTTATGAATCTTTCTTTTTATCTACAATTTCTTTTCTCCTGCTATTTCATTAAACATCTATTGTTATTTTGTTCAATGTTGACTTTCATAATAAATTCATCAAATTTTAGATTATTTTGTTTTCTTTTATATATATATGAGATTGATTCAAATAAGAATTTTTCCGGGGGGGGGGTAGCTATTCAAAATGTTAGTAAATTAAACCAAGTACTCCAGGCTTGAGTCTGTCAAAGTCTGTCATCAAATTTTTGCTGGCTGAGAAGTGCAAACCATATAAAATTTACAGAAGAATGTGTGATGTGTTCAGAGAAGCATGTTTTAATCAAAAATTTTTAAAAAATGGGCTAAAGATATTTTTGCCATTACGAGCCCGAGTTGAAAAGACAGTCCACAGAGTGGAAACACATTGACACTAGTAAAGAAAAAGTTCCAGGTACAGCAGTCAGTAAAGAAGGTCATGCTGATAGTGTTATGGAACATGAAAGGACCCAACACTATTAATTTCCTTGAAAAAAGTGCAACTGTAAACAGTGCTTTTTACTGCCAACTCCTAAGGCAAATTTTACCTTATTTATCTAATGATGATAATTGGCTGACAATAGTTGGGGCAACCCAAAGGCTCCTTTTTCAATAACTACTACACCAAGGTGTAGGGGATGGTGGTGCTCCTTTTTCTGGATTGGTCCAATTACCCTTGATCCATATTTTATAATGCTGAGTGTTAAGTAAGGAGGCATCAAGTACCATTTTCCGAGTCTTTGATATAACTTGATTGGGGATTGAACTCTGGTCTCCAGTACCATTTGTCATACACATTCTCACATATGTAAATACATACATAAGGTGCCTCAGGTGGTGTAATTGTTAGCAAGCTATACTAGCAAAACCTCACAAGTGAGTTTGAGTCTCATTGGGTGCTCCATTCATACGGCCTTGTGCCACATCTAAGCAAGAAGCTTAGTTAATTACTACTTAATGTACATACATACATAGTCTAGAACAAGGCAGTGTGGCTCCTAGTGAGGATTGTACTCTCTATGTTAGGGATTGGTTTTCAAGTGTTTATTTAACATTTCTCAAACAAAAGCTGGCATGTGTGTGGTGTATATGCGTGTGTGTGTGTGTCAGATATGGCTGGATAACAAATGTATTTCCTATCGAAATCAGATGCAGAGGTTTTATTGCCAACTCAACCTCTGTTTTCTTGACTAATCTTGGACTTCCTCCATCAGACGAGAGGAAATACATGTAAAAGATCCAAGATAAGGCTCTAACTGCATCAGCATAGATCTGGCAATCCCATAGAGTGACAACAATCTGACAAAGTCTGGTGGTGTTGTGAGATACTGCTGGGGCGCTTTAGGCTAGTGGTAATGATGCTTCGGTCCCGAAACCAGGCCTGAACCGAGAGTCATCATCTGATGAAGGCTTTGTTAGAAGCAATGCTGTTGTATAAACATCAGTTATGGTATGATACCTATTATATATATATATATATATATATATATATATATATATATACTGAGTTTTTTATATTTATAGATAAATGTGTGTATATTAGTAAGTATCCATCTACTATCTATCTGATCATTTTTTTCGCATGAATTTGCCTTCTATATAAATATTTACAGTAAATTATGGCATACTAGTCAATCTAGCATATAAGTCAACTTCAAAACTTCTAGCTCAAAATTGTGAGCAAGACCTAGACTGGCTCCAAACGGTAGGGATACTGGGAGGCCAAAAATAACGCCGTAAGCCCTAAATGAGGATATGAATTCATAATCTATTGCACTGTTATGAAATTGTGTACATAAACAATATCCTGTAGTTGTTTGACTGGCTGCCTGAGTGCTGTGATGTTCTGGTTAGTGTTTAAAGTCAGTGAATCGGCAGTTGGAATAGCATGTGATATAGGATTAATATAATACTTAATTTGTCATACAGTTTTTATTTCATATTAAACTGTGTTAATTTGCTAAATATATTCAACAATCATGTGTTCAAGTCAGAAATATTTGTGGCGATTTGCTTGAATGAATAGAGGCATATATTGCAACTGGTTGACTACTCTCTGGTAAAGGTTTGGATTTTAGCCTTGTCATTTGAATTGACCCTTAGTTTTGGAGTGACTTTTTTTTTTCAAGTATAAAAAGTCAACTAGTGTGCTGCAATTAATGATAAATTAAAAAGCGGAAAGATACAAAATAAAGATAATCTCAACTTAAGATGATAGAAATATCAAAGAAAAAAAAAAAAAGTGACTTTTCCTTTTTTTTTTTCTTTAAAGGAAACTCTGACCACTAAAAGATCTTCTATACTAAAAAAAAAATCTGAGAGATAACAAGTGTTTTTTCTAAAAAAAAAAGAAAATAAAGTAAAAAAAAAATAAATAAATAAATAAAAAAAATCTTTCCAAAATGTAAATATTTAGAGAAATTCTAAGTGACATTTTCAAGAGAGCCTGTCCACGTACAAGTAAACATCCTAACGACATTTCTAAAATGTCAACACATAAACTTATGTTGACGTTTAACATTTGAATTATTGATAAAAGTGAAAAAAAATATATATATAAGTATAGGGAATATATTAAAGATCTATAAATACAGAATCTGGTTTGATTGTGTTTAATGGCATATCAACTCTTATGGGTAATTTAATGCCAAATCCGGTTTATCTATATGATTTGTAAGCAATTAGTTTGTAAGTAACATTATTTTTAAACGAACCAGTGCTCATTTGTTTGCACATGGTTAAATAGTTTCAAGTATTGCAATTTAAGTCTTTCTATTTAACAAGTATTCTTATCTAATTTAATACCAATTATTTATTTGCACACTGTTAATAATATTAATTATTTGTTTGTACATAGTTAAATGGTTTCAAGTACTGCTATTCAATATTAGTGATTCTATTTATCAAGCATTCCAAGCCAACAAAAATAATTTGCACACAGCTGTATAGTTTCAAATCACTAATAATAATAATAATAATAATAATAATAATAATAATCTTGAGCAAAAGATTAAACAGTTCTATTTGATCCCTAGATGGGACCTTAAAAGGTAAATACAAAATCTACCATAAAACTGAGTTGTAACCATATATGAATACAATCACATTGTAGATGAAAACAAACATAGGGTACCCTGTTGGAGGGGCTTAGAATACACTTATTGTATCTCCTATAGAGGAGTAAGACTCCACCAAAAAGGTAGGTTGCTTGGCTGGGTTTTATAGCATATCAACCTTTATAGGTTATTTAATGCCAAATCCATTTTTATGCAAATAATCAGTTTTATTTCAAACAATTCAGTTTAGCATGAGTACACAGTATCAGGTGCTACCATTCCAGGCCAGAGTGGACCTGGGAGTGATGGTAATAAAGGGGTACTCCGCATTCCCCAAAGCTCCAGTATTACTGGAACCTCACCATCAGATTGTTTCGTGTTTTACCCCTCTGCAGAGAAGCAGTCGGTGTATTCTACAGCCCCAGCTGACTGGGCAACCACCAAAAAGGAATGTTCGAGGTATGACATTAAATTGAATCTGATGGTGAGATTTCAGTGC
Source organism: Sepioteuthis lessoniana (assembly GCA_963585895.1). Taxonomy (NCBI): domain Eukaryota; kingdom Metazoa; phylum Mollusca; class Cephalopoda; order Myopsida; family Loliginidae; genus Sepioteuthis; species Sepioteuthis lessoniana. The sequence continues at coordinate 15,344 of CAUZXS010002877.1, read as the reverse complement.
TAGAAATCTGAGGAGCGAGGAGTCTCCAGTCAGTCCCAGGTCCACTCTGACCCAGAGTGGTACTACTTGTTAGGGTCCCAAGTTTGGGGCAAATAGATTTGTTTAAAAATTGTTTGTGTTCAAATAGGATAGTATGAAAAAAAAAAAAAGTGTAAATATGAATGTACAATGAACATAATTCCTTCACTTCTAAGCATAGAATAACCTTTAGATGAATTGATATGCTATCAAAATCAATCAATACATACAGTGATTTAAATTTATTTATATCCATATACATTAGGATGCTGGTGGTTTTGGTATCTGTTAGCCTTGTAAAGTGTTTGCAAAACTGAAACCATCCAGATGATAGCATTACTAAAAATGTTACTGGAAAGTGGGGGAAAAAAATAAGGATGCAGCTTACATCAAGATGTCAGATAATTATATTTAGTCAGACCAGCAAAAATTCAACTTGTCATCCCTGTCACCACAGCTAAGAATAAGTATAGAAAGTTCATTTGTACTCATATATACACTTCAACTGGTGGGGAGGCTTTAATTCAAGAGCTCCATGTGGAGTCATACCAATGTTTATATTACTCCCAAGTCAACTCTGATCTATAATAGTAGTACCAGTTATAGGTCAAATAGATATTTTGAAAATTATTAGTATTAGATAGGAATACTTGAAACCATATAACTGCAAACTATTTGTATTAAGAATAGTTAAATGAATCTACAACTATTTATAAAGCATTATTATTAATTACTTGAAAACTGTATCATTGCTTTAAATACTTGAAACCATATAATTGCTTGTAAAAAAAAAAAAGATTAAAAGTGGGGACTGACTTTGGTATTAAATAAACCAAGAAGGGTTTACATGTTGTAAAACCAACATTTTGTTCATAATATTTTTATTAGACATTGACTTTTGTAAAAGAATATTTTTCATCAATATATTTTTTTTTGCTTTTTGCTTGTAACATTACTTCTCTCATAATTTTGATTTTTTAAACTTAGAGGCTGTGGTTTAGTTTTCAAGTTTTTAAAGCATAAATACAACAAAATTTCTCTTACATCTCTGTTGACGAATCTGTATATATATATAAGAGAGATATAAGCAAATGTGGCATCACAGGTCTGATCTTATTTCTATTATAAACTCTGTTGACCCCACTGTGAATTTCCGGAAACTGATAAGTTTCATAGTTACATAGACTCTGTCTGGTCCACATATCATGAAGAACACATGTTAACCTTATATGCCAAGGAATATGAAATAATTCACTGTTATACCTCACACAGTCAGCAAGGCTTAGAATACACAGACTATATCCCCTGCAGAGAGGTAAGACCTCCACCCGCCAAAATCATGAAGTGTCCTGAGTATGACACTAAACTGAATCTGATAGTGAAACACCAGTTCTGGAGATTTAGGGAGTGGGTAATTAGCCTAATGAGTAGAGCGTTTGCCAATGGTTCGGGAGACCAGGTTGAGTCATACCAAAGATTAAAAAAATGGTACTTGATGTCGCCTTGCTTAGCACTCAGCACTATAAGGTAAGGATCAAGGGTAAAGTGGAACAATCCAGAGAATAGAGTAGTGCCCTCCCCTACACCTCGGTGTAGTAGCTATTGAAAAGGGAGCCTTTGGGTCACCCTCGATTAAGGTCGCCAACTTTACTTTTTAATACCCACTCACTCCCATCACTCCAAGGTTCACTCAGACTCAGAATGGTAGTACCTGTTAGAGTCCCATCTATGAGTCAAATAGATCTGTTTAAAAATTATTTGTGTTCAATAGGAATACTTGAAACAATATAAATGTAAATTATGTATCAAAAATAGAAACTTGTAGCTATAATTGTTTTTGATTTCTTTGTTTAATAGGATATCAACTTTGATGACTTATTCAATACCAAAGTCATCTTTGTAGAAGAACAGCAGCAATACTATTTAACTCAGAGCTGAAGTGATAAGGCGGTTTATACCTTTCCCAAGAGTATTAGTCTGAATGTAAATGTAATAGCACGGCTGGAGTTTGAACTTACTTTATTTGAGGCCACAGTCCTGCACATTAGCCACTACACCATGGGGACTCCCCTCCCAAAATTGTTTACAAGGGTGAGTATTAGTTACTTGGAAGTGCCCGTGGTGTAATGGTTATCGTCATAGGAAATGGACACGGCGACACAAGTTCAAATCCTGGCCGAGACTGATTGCATTTCACATAGCACTAATACCGTTGGGAAAGGTATGAATCCAATTATTCTCCCTCCAGCTATGGGTAAATAGTAGGGCAGACTGTTCTTCAGCCTTGGTGAGGCAACTAGTCTAGGAGAAGGAAAACTCTGAATTCAAACCTGTTAAACTCCGCTTAAAAATTGACCTTGTGTCATATCCTGCCCGAGCGGAGGGGTTGGTAAATATGATTATTAGTTACTTGAAACCATATTTCTATGCAAACAAATAATGATTATTGAGGTGGGTGTCCTCGTGGTGTAATGGTTAAAATGATAACCAGCAGAATTGTAGAAAACGAGTTTGAACTCCAGTCACGCTAATATGTTCACTTTTGGTCAAATACCCCTGGGAAAGGTGTGAACCCCTTTATCCTCCCAGCTATGGGTTAAATAGTAACACTTTTGTTTTTCTAGAAGGATGGCTTTAGCATTAAATATATCTACAAAAGTTGATATGCCATTAAATAAAAGAAACCAAACCTAACGATTACTGAATAGAAATATTTACTAGAAAACATAATAATTAGTATTGGATAAAAAATACTTGAAACCATACAACTGTGTGCAAATTATTTGTATTAGATAGGAATACTTGATACATAACTGTGTGCAACCCCCCCAAGAAATAACAACACATAAAAAGGTAAATATGAAGATGCAATGAACACGTTTCCTTAAAATAATCGTAGATGAGTTGATATGTTGTTAAAAGCAATCAATGTTACTTTTAAAAAGAGATGGTCCCAAGGGAAACATAGTGATGCATATATTGACGTCAATGGAATAGGCGGCTTTTACACTCATTTTGCAGTTTTGCATTAACCTCAAACTAGTTTAATTTTAGAAATAGAAATTATTTCAATTTAAAATTGAAAATAAAACAAATAAAAACTTTGTGTTTAGATGAATTCATGTATCGACAGCAATATGGTCATACACACAGATACTTTTAAAAATTCATTATCAAATATTTCTCTATAGTATATTACATTTTAACTACGTAATTTTTCTTTTTTTTTTTTTTTTTTTTTTTGTAAAATAAATATTTTATTATATATTTTAAACGAATCTTAAAATTTAAATTCTTTTATTTTTAAAGATATTAAAACATTTAAAAATTAAAGCAGTTTCTGAACTTGAAAACAGTTTCAAATTAATGCAAAACTGCTAGGTCACTGTATAAATACATATTGACGTCAGCACATTTCTCTTGGGACCATCTTTTTTAAAAAGTATCTTTATTTTCATTGTATTAATATTTATTTATTTTATTTTTTAAAAATCTTTACCATTTTAAAAACACCAAAATTGAAGCAGCCAGATTTTATGGTTTTAAGTAAAGAAAGTAATCAGGGAATTATGAAGTCTTGACAAGCCCCCTTTTCTGCACCCCCCCCGTTTAACGTTATTAGTTACATAATGAAATATACTTCTTTTACCGTACAGAATAAAAGCCAAGTTTAATTAATTTTCTTTTTCCTAATTTAATATACCACTGACTAATTAAAAATCCCCGTCTTAACCAAATTTTGGAAAAAAAGAAAGAACAACAAAAAAGAAAAGAAGCTAATAATGATGTCAAAATTTTGAATGAAGTCTTTTTTATTTGAGCTAACCCATTTGACTATCGTTTAGCTCGCAAATCTCTGGTGTTATGCAAATATGTGAGTGTTGTCCCTTCCTGAATGAATTGCATTCTTATATATATATATATATATATATATATATATATATAAATAAAGCATACATACATACATAATCATAGGATAAAATTTGTTTACAGTAAGGATTTTATGATAAACATTTCTTTAAATCGAGTAATTATTTGTGAGTGTCTGATGGGGAAAAAATCTTTTTTTTTTTTTTTTTTAAATACATTCTGTTCCATCTTGATAAAATGCTGTCAAAAGAAATGTGCATTTTACGAAGTTTGGTTTTAAAACCGGAATAGAAATGTTCCAAAGACATTATTTATTTATTTATTATACAAATGAATCTAACAGGTTGGTTTGACGAGAGAACTTTTTTTTTTTTTTTTTTTTTTTTTCCACAGTTGATTAGAAGGGAACAAATTATTTAAAGAAGACGGAATTGGTTATCAAGAAAGAAACCATTTTCTGTACATATTAACTTTGTATGTGAATTACAATTATATCAAATTCAACTAATTAAAACAATTGCCAATGTACTGAAAAATGAACAATACTCATATTACCCGCTCTTCCCAAATAATGGCCCTTATCGAACTCTACACTAAAACCACCAAAATAAAGGTAATTTATTTTTCGCTTAATTATCGACTAAGAAAAGACAGTCGTTTTTTTTTTTTTTAATTTTTAAACTGACATCATCAATAAGATAAAAACGGATTTAGAATTCTAGTAATAAAATCCATAATGTGTGTCTTCTCTCTCTCTCTCTCTCTAATTTTTACCAGAAATAAATAAGAGTAATTCCTTCAACCCGATCAACACATTTTTTTCTATTTGGAGGTGCAAGCAAGAAAATTGAACTTGGGAATTGCTTATTTTAGATAAATTAAAAACATAAATCGTCTTTTTTGATAAGGTATCCTAAGAGATCGCATAAAATAAAATACCCCCCCATCCCCTAGGAAGTGTCAGTTTTTCTTTTATATATGTGTCAAATGCGTTGTCATTTTCTCTCTCTTTTTTGTGACGTTGAGTGTAGCAAATCTAATTGCATTAACAAACTATAAAATCCAAGCACACGTACATACACATACAATGTATGTAATGCCGTCGTCACCACCACGAGGTTAATGACTTCTTTTGAGTTGTCGCCTGCCGACGAGGTAGTGAGAGTCGTTGGCTATTATTTGTGATGCTATTTCTTCCCTCCCCTATAAAAAAAACTGTTTGCTTATTTTCTGAACGTTTCCTGGTTTTGTCTGTCTCTAAAGAAATACGGTTGGATTTTTGATGGTATGTAATAAAAGTAGGTTATATTTTATAATGAATTATGAATATGAGTGTTTTTCCTGTTTGAAACAAGCACAACAATCGCAACTGCAGTAGACGCTGTATTCATCATCATCAATAATAATGATGATTAAGAATCGAGATCTTCTAGACCACAGCATTGTTAAGACCAGTTAGAATATTTAGAGGAATCCTGGAGATTTGAAGAGTTTTACTGTCATTCAGACTCTGGTGAAAGACCATCAGTTAAAACTGGTATGAAAAAATTGCAAGGAGTAAAATAATAATTAAGATACTGAGAGAATTAGAGATCAAAAGGATGAAGACCATCCAAACCACAGCAGTGTTAAAAAACAAACAAAAAACAAAAACAAAACAAAAAACAAAACAAAAACAAAAACTCACACGGAGTAAATTAATAATAAAGAGACTGTAGCAATTGAAAATCAGAAGACAACAAAAAATAGCTTTTAGATTAGCTAGAATACTTAAAAGAGTCTTGGTGATGTGGGGAGACTTGCTGTCAATTAAACCCTAGTGAAAAACTCGAAAGGAAAATAAATAAATAGATAAATAAATAAACAAAAGAACCAGACCAAGAACTTATTAAAAAGAAGAAAACGAACTTGTCAGCTAGGGGATTTTGCTGTTCTAGTGGATCAGAATAAAAAAAAAACTCAAAACAGACACATACTTAGATTTTGCCAGAGAAGAAAGCTGTGGAACATGAAGGCGACGGTGATACTGATTGTGGTTAGGGCACTTGGAATAGTCCCCCCCCCAAGGCATGGAAAAGAGACTGGGGGAACTAAAGATCAAAGAAAGAATCGAAACCATCCTGACCACAGCACTGTTAAAAATCAGCTACAATACTTAGAAGGATCCTAAGAGATTTGATGTTATTCAGACTTCAGTTAAAAATGATGTGAACAAACCGCAAGAATGAAAAAAAAATACATTGAAAAAGTTCATATTATAGTAACAAAAAGATCGGCTGGGATACTTAGGAGAGTCCTGGAGAAGTGAAGAGACTTGCTATCAATCAAACTCCAGTGAAAAAAAAAAATCCATCAGTTAGAGCCGGAGAGAAAAATTCACAAAAAGATCTATATAATGAATTCTGTGACTGTTTCTTTCTGTGTTGGTCTGTAGTTTCTACTGGGATTAGAGTGTAGTATTTGTGCGCCTACATTAGAATCAAGTATTGTTCCACAACACAACTATCTAGAACCAGTGTAGTATCAATATTCGTGAAACTCTAATACACTGAAATAAATCAATCTATAGACATAGAAACTACACTCTGATTATATTCAAGTGTCGGAGAATGATACTTTGAAACTAGGTAGAGCGTACAGATACTACACCCTAATCTTTAGCAACAGTGTCACTTTATACGTAAATAAAATAATCCAATAATTGTTTTATGCCAGTAATCATAATTTACGTAAAAAACTAAAACAGTAAATAATAGACGTCTGGTTTTTCTTAATGTTTTGGTTTTTATCTTCGAGGAAAACATTTTAAAAAAATACCCTAATGAATAATGAAAATAAAACAAAACGGTCTGAGTGTATTATTGTGGAAACGTTTAAAAATAATAATTTTCATCTTCATATTACTTAATATATATTATTTTTTAAAAAATATCTGAGGGATTTCTACTGACACAGAAACTACACCGATCAAGTGTCAGAGGATACATTGATATTAGGTAGAGCGCACAGATACTACACCCTAATCTTAAGCAGAAGAGTCATTTTATACGTAAATAAAATAATCCAATAGTTGTTTAATGCCAGTAACGATGATTTACGTAAATGCTGCTAAAACACTAAATTCAGAAAACAAATTTGAATTTAAATAAAGAAATGAAATAAAATAAAAATAAAAATGTCACGAATTAAATTCAAATAAATAAATAAATAATAAAAGTGAAAATGAATAAAATGCCAGAAATTTAAATTTGAATACATAAATAAAAATATAAAATAAAAATGAAATACAATGCCACAAATTAAAATAAATAAATAAATAAAATGCTCCAAATTTAAATAAATAAAAATGAAATACCAAGATAAATAATAACTGTTGAAAAATTGTTACAAATATATCAAACTAAAATCTTAAACAAGTTGAAATTTTAAAAGAATCACGAAAAGTGTCATACTTAAATCATTTTTGGTGTGTGTTGGGGTGGGGTGTTTAATAAAATACCAAAATAAATTTGCAGTTACAGTTACAGAAAATATACCAGGAATAATGGCAGAGGTTCTTATTTTCAAGAATGGTTTGTATGGGTGAATACTAAACAAAATGTATATAAGATGAAAATATAGACAGACACGATTAAAAGGTTGTTTAAATAACATGCCATCATCATTATTTATTATTGAAGATGAGGAATTTATATCCAGTTCGTAATGAGTGGAATATGTTAAAATCATAGAATATATACAACATTTTTTATTAAATAAAATACAAAACAAAAACATTAAGTTCCTTTATCTATAGTAAAAAAATGAATAAATAAATGAAATAAAAAAAAAAAAATCTGTCTTCATTTCTCTCTCTCTCTCTCTCTCAGAGGTTTCTTTCTTGCCTATCTTTCCTTCCATTTTCTTTCTTCCTTATATATATTTGTATTCCAAGACGAGAAGTGAACAAATTATTGAAGTCCCAAATATTTAAAATAATTAACCAATTGGAAAAAAAAACAACCTTCATAATGAATAACGGAAATACAAAATAAAATAAAACAAAACGACGAAGAGAGGTGATGAAATTCTAGAAACAATTTTTTTTTAGAAATCAAAGTATACAAAAAATACTCCTGAATTAAAATGCGAGCACCAGAAAAATTCTTCAAGGTAAATAATTAATTACAAACAAAGAATAAAATGGGCATTATATAAATATATAAACATACACACATTTATATCTATATATTCACAGACACACATATAATATATATACATACACATACACACACACATATATATTTATATATAGATGCATCCAAATGCATGCATATGAATACACATACATACATCTACATACATACGCATATAGGCACACACACACACCTACATACGCATATAGGCACACTAACACACATCTACATACATACGCATATAGGCACACTAACACACACACACACACATACGCATATAGGCACACTAACACACACACACACACACATATATATATATATATATATATATAAAAGGAAGTATCCTGACGATCTGTTTCGGTGAAACCCAGATAGATTTTTTCTGACTCGGCAGGAATTATATATATATATATATATGTACACGTCTGGTACAGATACATATTATATATAGATATATATATATATATATATATAAACATACACACACACACACACATATATATATATATATATATATATATATATACGACATAAACACACACACACACACAAATACATATATACAACCGTGTATATACACGCATATATGGATACGTACACACATACACATTTATAGACGTAGACGTGTATGTCACCGAGATTCTTAATATTTTCGACAAAGATAGGGTTCATTACAATAAAAGAAAACTATTTCCTAGTGCACTGACAACTATTTAGTGATAAAGACAATCCTTTTGTCAGCTCCAGTTGCATCTAGCACCAGGATATATTCCCATCTCAAGTGTGTCTGGGCATGCCAACAAGTGTTTATGATTATTTATTTATTTAATGTGTCTTGCTGTTGTGCATCTGTCGGTAGGGAAAGTAGGTGGGAGGTATTCACCTGAAAACAAAGCTGGGGACGGAGAAGATTAAGAACTATTTAATAATAATAATAATAATTAAAACATACATACAAGTACCGGACATTGAGATAGTGGTTACAGTGTTCGCCAATGGCCCGAGAGATCGGGGTTCAATCCCAGGTCGAGCCATACCAAAAACTCAAAAATGGTACTTGATGCTACCTTACTTAACACTCAGCATTATAAGGTAAGGGTCAAGGGTAAAGTGGAGCAATCCAGGGAAAGGAGTAGCGCCCTCCCCTACACATCGGTGTAGTAGCTATCGAAAAGGGAGCCAAATTTACTTTACTTGATTATATATATATTTACTTTACTTAAAGGGGGACATAAAACTGACAATACCAATGTTCAACAACAAAAATAAATATATAGATAAAGAAACAAAATAAAACAAAACATTTCAAATTGTTCACGTATACGTGCATATGTCTTGCTACGTATGTGATAGTGTATACAAACAATGTATATCAGATATATCATATCAATTCTTTAATAATCATTATATATGCATACACATATATTATTGAGATATATATACGCCTTATTATTGATACCAAGCACTCTATATAAACTGAAAACGGTGTGTGTGTGTGTGTGTGCGCGCGCGAGTTCGAGCGCACTTGTTTACCCGACACCTCCACACGAGTAGGACGTGACACAAGGTCAATTTTTAAGCGAAATTAAACAAGTTTGAATTAACAGATTTGCTTCTCCTAGACAGGTTGTTATACCAAGGTTAAAACGTCCAATCTGCCAAACTTAACTAATCGCTGGAGGAATAGTTAGATTCATACCTTTCCCAAGGGTATGAGCGCAATGTGAAATGTAAACAATCTCGTCAATTTCCAACGACGATAACCCTTAATCTAAGAGCGCCTCCTTATAAATAAAGAACCTCTCTCTCTTAGAGAGAGAGAGATAGAGATAGAGATAGAGATGTCTGTATAAGTATGTAACAGTAACCCATTAAAAACGGTAAATCATCAAGAGATTATTTGTTTAATTGAAGCATCACATCAAAAATGTTCAACGTTGGAGAATATAGTAATGTTTAGCACAATTTGCAACAGTATTATGTTTGTGGGGGTCAGCATACACGCTCAAATTTTCAAAATTCCTCCAAGTTCATAGTACAACAGATATAATTATGAAATGCTAATTAGAATCCTTGATTACAACCTAAATAGAAGCCTCAGTATCATCATGGATAGCCGTGAAAATGGATTTACAAGTGAAGTTAATTAAAATAATATATATATATCTCAGATAGATAGACGACGGAGGATGAATAGAAATGCGTGTACATATATGCAAAGTTGTGTGTAAACAATGATATTGTAGAGATATACTGGGAAAAAATTAATGCATGCAGAATT